>CM037855.1:194666107-194755453 GCA_021234595.1 Delia radicum | reverse complement strand
AACGAATAACGAAAAGAAAGATTTTTATTTCAAATTTGTTATACGTGATCGTGTCAAACGTCGCAGAAAATATACAGATGAAACTATTAAAAAATTCACATTTAAATATTACTTTGAAAATAATCAATCTATTCATCGTGTATGTCGAGAATTTTTCCTCAACACCTTAAGCATCGATCAGAAAAGGATTTATTACTGCTTTCAAAATTTACAAAATAAATTCAGTTTTCCTATAGAAGATAATATTGTTAAGTTTGACGAAGTTGACGAGTTTGGCGTAGGCAATGATGAAATAGTGCCCTGTGAAGAAGCAAGAGTTTATGAAGAAGTGATGACTTGTGAAGAAACGGTAGAGGATAATATCGATAATCTTGATGAAGTTGTTGTTCCATCTTCAGTATATCCAGTTTATATTTCTTCAGGTATTTTTATTTTATTTTTTGCTAATTACGCTATAAAATTGACCCCTCAAATCGAAAACAAGAGTAGCGACCATTTTGGAGACGCTGATTTTAATGGCGTACCCGTTTTTTTTTTTCAACTTGTGAATCAGATTTTTCGCCAAATTGCATTGAGTTTTTTCATGTTTATACATAAAATTTTAAAAATAATATATTTTCTCTTAAATTTTTGTGCTAAATACTGATAAGACCTTAAACATTTAGGTATCAAATTTGTTTAATAATAAGCAGCATTAACAAGTAAATCCGCGGTTTTTCTCAGTTTTTAGTATGCCATTTTTCACGGGCTCAAAACATTTTGAGCATAAGTAAAAAATCAATCTGAACAGTTATTTCGTGTAAAAAGAATATAAAAAGTGTGGTTTATGAGAAGAACGCGAAATGTGTCTAAAATTAGTATGTCAGCATAGCGAAAAGTGATGTCCTATGAGTTACTATTTAAGTATAATATGTAAATAACTTAAAAACTACTTTTTACAAAACCCAACCAAAAAAGTTAATATTTTCGAAAGTTAGTTTAACAAAAACTTTCACTATTCTCTATTCTCTATAGTGAAAGTTTTTTGTCTACCAAATATTTTAAAACTTTATATAAAAACATTTTACTTTTAAATTTTATAAAATTAAGACCAAACGTTTATTTTTCAATCTTTTATCATAAATTATGATGTGAGCAAGATTATTAAAGTTCAAGATCATTTGTTCTTTGTTAATTAAAAATGTTTTCATCTGCTAATTTAATGCAGAATTTATCTACTGACAGGTCCTTACATGTTTCATATCACGTCACCGGAATCTTCAGAGTACCAATGTAGAAGGAGTAGAAATTTTTTATAATTTTTGAAGGAAAAATATCAACGCTTTAATGCAATACGGGTAAAGCGTTGATCTTTTTCCTTCAAAAATTATAATTTGGGTGAATCTTCTACCACTTCTACATTGGTCCGCTGAAGATTTTCGGTGACGCGAAATGAAACATGTAAGGACCTGTCGGAAGATAAATTCTGCATTAAATTTGTTAAACTAACTTTCGCAAATAATAACTCTTTTCACTGAATTTTGGTACACGTAATTTTTATATTATACTAAATGATGAACTTATAGTTCATTCTTTTTCCCTAGGATGCCATAAAAGATAGTGCTTATTTACACAATTGTTCAAATTTGTCTTTTTCCTTATGAACAAAAGTGCTTAGATTCTTTCCGAAATCGGATGATAAAAAGTTAAAAAATGGTAAAATGTAGTAAAAACTGAGAAAAACTGAGAAAAACCGTGGATTTTCTTGTTAATGCTGCACGTTTATTAACTAAATTTGATACCTTAATGTTGCTAAAAGTCGCATTCATCATAAAAATCTATTTTAACAATTGCAGTATGAAAAACTTCTTTAAAACATCAAACACTTTAATTTAATTTTGCGAAAAATCAGGCCCATAAGTAAAAAACTGGGTACGCCAATGAAATCAGTGTGGCCGAAATATTTACGATCAATGGTACTGTTATTTTATTTTTCGAGTTTCATTTAAGCAAAAATATAAT
Organism: Delia radicum; assembly: GCA_021234595.1. Lineage (NCBI taxonomy): Eukaryota > Metazoa > Arthropoda > Insecta > Diptera > Anthomyiidae > Delia > Delia radicum. The sequence goes on along the minus strand of CM037855.1, from coordinate 194,753,452 downwards.
TTTGTATATTTTTTTTTTTAGAAAACAAATCTTTGTTAAGAAAAAAACGAAAGAGAAATCCTGAACTGTGGAAGGCCAACATAAGGAAAAGACTACGAAAATCTGGACAGCAATATATATCAATAACTAATAAGGAAGTACCAGCTAAAGCTATGAAACCGCCATGCACAGATTGTTTCTTTAAGTGTGTAAACGTATTCACTGCTGAAGAAAGGCTTAATATATTTAAAACATTTTGGAGTTTGTCGGATAACGAAAAGAAAAATTTTTATTTAAAATTTGTGATCCGAAGTGGAGTTAAACGTCGAAGAATGCATTCTTTAGAAAATATTAAGAAATATTCATTTAAATATTACTTTGAAAAAAATCGATCCATTCACCGTGTATGCCGAGTTTTTTTCATAAATACTTTAGGTATCGATCAAAAAAGAATTTATTACTGCTTTCAAACTTTGCAAAATAAATCCGGCTCTCAAATAGAAGGTAAAACCGTTAAATTGGAGGAAGTTGCTGAGTTTGGAATAGACTGTGAAAAAACGGTAGAGGATGGTAACAATAATCTTGATGAATTTATTATACCATGTCCAGAATATACGGTTTGTTCATCTTTAGGTATTCTTTATTCACTATCATTCCAGAAAAAATATAATTAAATTTATTTTTTTTTTTTGTAGAAAATGGAACTATGTTAACAAAAAGACAAAATAAAAAACCTAAACTGAGGAAGTCTAATATTAGAAAGAGACAACAAAAATCTGGTAAACAATACAAATCGAAGATTAAAAAAGAGGCGTAAAACCGCCCGGCAATGATTGCTGTTTTAGATGTGCTAACATATTTAAAGCTAAAGAAATGTTTAATATATTTAAATAATTTTTGAGTCTAACGGATAACGAAAAGTTTTTGTTTAAATTTTGTGGTACATGATGAAGTTAAACGCCGCAGAACATATTCAGAAGAAACTATTAAAGAATTCAGATTTAAATATTACTTTGAATAAAATCAATCTATTCATCGTGTATGTCGAGTATTTTTCCTAATTGATTCGAAAAGAACTTATTACTGTTTTCAAAACTTAAGAAAATTATTTAAAGATAATCCCGCTGATTATGTCAAGCGTGATCGTTGACGTTTTTTAAGGCCTTTTTATATAAAAGTCGTTAACACGGCTATTGTTGCAAGTAAGACTTATATCAAGTCGAGTAAGACTTATATCAAGTCAAGTAAGACTTTTATTTTATCAAAATTTAAATTTTACTTTTTGTTAATTTTGATTTTGAAAAATTTGATTTGTATCTAGGCGTTTTTACTAAAGCCGCCAACGCCTTACAGAATCGGGGGCAATATCTGTATATTTATGCAAGTTAAGATTGCTATGATAAAGTTGTAGTATGTGTTATTTGTGAAGAAACGAAAGAAATTTTTTTTATCAATATTTCTTCAAATTATTTTTTTTGCATATGTCAAAAATATTTGGTCTTAATTCGGTACTCTCCATAATCGGCATGCTTCTTCTATTTGTGAAGCTTCTACACAGAGAGAATTTTAGTGGACGAAAAATAATGAACTTTTTCAGTAAACAAATGAAACTTTTCTTCACAACGTGAACGAAAATTTTCTTACAATTAATTAAAATCTACATACTTTTTATGAACGAGTTTTTTAAAGAAACTTCTTCGTTAAGTGGATGAAACTTTTAATAATAAAATTATATTAGTCATAAAATTTCATGAAAATTTGCATTAGTTTAATGAAAAGTTTCAAAGGACCCAGTTGCTTCTTCCCAGGCGATCTTCCATTTGTAAGGCCAGTACTTTAGCTCTAGCCTAAAAGTTTGAATGGACCCAGTTACTTATAAGCAAAAATTCATTAATATCATGCAGACAATTCTCACAGTTTAGTATCCCACCGAACAGTTAGGCCACCAAATATATTTTATCGTTTTTTTTTTTGGCATTTGAAGGCATTATAGACAAGTTTCGATATTGCACTGAGAGAGTTATTTGCATTAAATTTAAAAATTTTGGCATTAAGAAAATAAAATTGCACTGGAATTAGTCTAGAAAAACTTTTCATTACGTTAATGCAAGTTTACATAAAATTGTATGAAGAAATAGAATTTTGGTAAGGTAAATTTTCTTACACTCAATGAAGAAGTTTCATTAAAAAACTGATTTCATTAAAAATATGAAACTTTTAATTAATTTTAAGAAATTTTGCGTTTAGTTTTTGAAGAAAAATTTCGTGGATTAACTGAGAAGTTTTCATTTTTTCACCCAATAAAATTTTTTCTGAGTGGAAAATGCTTCTTGAACAGATTTATTGCGACTATGAATGTTAAATTTAAGGAAGAAGGCGAAGGCTGTAAAGCAACCTGAATGCCTAATTTTTTTCCGATTTTGCTGAAAATTTGGCATTCAAAAATAAAAATTATGTTTTTTTTCTTAACAAATAAAAAATTTAAATTGTACTTTGAATTATTTAATTTTTTTCTATGTGTGTTTCAAGACATTTTCTAATAGAAAACCCCAAGCGATTAGCTAAGAAAATATATCAAATTTAAGTTTTTTCTTTAGGAAAGTTCTCCTGCAAAAAATATTTGATTCAGGAAAAGGTTTCGTTTAAACGATTTTTTAAGATGTCGAAGATAAGATAGCTTGGTAAAGAAAACTCATAATTATAAAAAATTTTAAGTCGATTTTTTCTTTTGAAAAATAAGTCCTTTTTTATAAATAAAAAGTGATGAGGTTTTTTTTTTTATTTTATTAATTAATAATCATATAATTACAAATTATAAAATATTACCCTAACCTAGCACTAGCTACTATGGCATTCGGCGCGTTGTAGAGAAAACAGACCAGTGCCTCTGGTGGGAATCGAACCCACGACCCCCCGCACTGATAAGCCAGCACGCTACCAACTAGCCTACCGGGGCGCACTTGTGATGAGGTATTTATCACCAATTTTGATAAATGTTTTAAGACCACACCCTTGGATTTGATATTAACAATGTTTATAAAATTGTGTGTGTACTTTTTTTCCGACACTTATAGAAAAAAACCTGTAAAAATTAGCAGAAAAAGCTACCAAAAATTAGTTAAAAATTACCTTACAGAAAATACTGCTAAATTTAGCAATTTTTTTTTTGCTAAATATTAAACAGCAAGAATAAATCTGTTAACTTAACAAAATTTTAGTTATATTCGCTGCGAATTTTAGTTAATTGAAAATAGTATTTCACTCTGTAAAATTAGCAAAAACGTTTACTAAATATTTTTAGATTCAAAATAGCAAATAAAAACTGTAATACTACCAAAATGTTTGCTATATTTACTTCAAATTTAGTAGATTGAAAATAACAGATTATTTTGCTAAAATCAACAGAAATTTTTGTGAAAAGCGTGGTAGAGAAGAATGAGTGTATTTTCTAAAAATCATAACTACATTGCAAGTTTTCGATTTTTTTCTGAATCAGACTGCGCAGTTTCTGGTATTGAACCTTTTTGTAAAAAAAAATTTGATTGCTCATGTCATAAGCGCAGACTTTTTTATTCGCATTAAAAAAACTATACAAATTTCACATTTTTAATGCTTTTTTGTCTACTAATATTTAGTAAATAGTTTTGCTGATTTTAGCAGATTATTTTTTTACTTTCAATTAACTAAAATTTAACTCCAATATAACTTAATATTTGCAAGTTCAGCAGATTTATTTTTGCTATTGCAATATTACTAATATTTGGTAAAAAATCTGATAGTTTTAGCAGTTTTTTCGACAAGCTCATTTTTAACAAATTTTTAGTGGTTTTTTTTTGCTATTTCTACAGGTTTATTTTTATGAGTGTAAGATGCATTTACATGTCGAAATCCATTCTATACATGAAAAAGTGACCCTATTTTTTTTGTCCGTAACGGTATATTTGTTTCATTCTATTCTCAGAAACTTTAAAATAGAGCGTGTATTATAGAACAGCTTGGTTGGTTGGTTGGTTTAAGTGGCAGCTCACGCTACTCGTGAGCATCAAGTAGAGTCAAAAAGCGACTCAGTTTTGAAGAGACCGCACTACCCGTAAGTAACTAGTATCCGGAGTACTAGACCCACCCCGTTCGGTTAAGATAACGTATGAGATCACCGAATCCCACACGTGATATTTCCGCGAGGTAGTCCAGTATATGGTCACCCAAGATCCGGAGTCGATCTTTTGTTAAAAGTTAAAACGTTTGTGTCACTTATACCGAGTGTTTGGGATCTCAGTTAAACTCTGTTTTGTTAAAAAGATTTGTCTGAGACTTTCATGTTTATTAACAAAAATTTTTCGGAACAACTTTTCCTCATTTGGAATTTTGGTCTTTATTGAAATAAAACTCGTTTAAAAATGGGTTTCCAGTTACCAACTGGTGTAATTTAAGTTTAGAGATAGTCTATATCATAAAAGCTCGTCCTTAAAATCGTCATAAGGTCCACAAACTAAAATTTTGAGATTTAAAAAAATTTTCTTATAAAAATATTGTAAGAAATGTTTATTATCTGTTTTTCTGATATAGATATATAGTTGAACCTCGATTATCCGGGCCTCTATTAACCGGGTACATCTGTTAACCGGCATGCTGGTGGTTTGATTTATACCTCTATTAACCGTGTTTACCTCTGTTATCCGTGCTATTATTTTTTTTTTTCCTCTATTAACCGTGTTTCACCTCTATTATCCGAGCAGCACACATATTTATTTGCTTGTGTTTTCTTTTCACCTACATACAAAGAGTTAAAATTGGGAAAAATAAATAACTTCTATTAACCGTGTTTTCGATTATCCTTGATGAGTCCGGTCCCGTGCAAACCGGATAATCGAGGTTCAACTGTAGCTTATTTTGGGCGAATTTTTGACTTACAAGGGAATCACCCCCCAATGCTTACACGCCGATTTTAATGAAACTCGGATATGTTATAGAGCATCAAAATTTAGGATATACGGGTTTTTATGTGATATTTCGAAGTTTTAAGGGTTAAAAAGTGGGTCATAGATTACCCGTTTTTTTTTGTTTTTTGATTTTCTTTAAATTTTTTTTGGTAATTTTCTTAATGAACGATAAATGTGGTATTTATGGAAACAAATTTTACAGACACATCCGCCGATTTTTTTCCCCCACTTTTTAACCCTTAAAATTGGAGATGTCACCTAAAAAAAGCGTATATCCTAAATTTTGATAATCTACAACATTTCCGAGTTTCATTTAAATCGGCGTGTAAGCATTGGGGGTGATTCGCTTGTTAGCGTCGTCAACACAAGATCATAATCAATGTTAGAGCCAGAAGAATACTTTTTGATGTGTTTGTTCTACATGTATTTTTCTTTAAATATAACAATTTTTGTCCTCATTATGAAAAAGTTTGATGTTGTCACTCGTTACGTGTATTTTTCATTTTCATTTCATTTTCATTTCATTTATTAATTCAAAAACCAAGCCCATAGGTCCAAATATGGTTCGTATTCAACAATAAATTTTTACAAAAAATAAAAAAATAAATTTATAATTTAAAGAAATGCCTAAAATAAATAAAATTATAACTAAAGTTTAACGATCCAAAATGTAGCAATAAGATTATCAAAATAAGTAGACGATTAAAAAATAAAAAATATATGAAAAATGATCGTAAATTATCAAAATTATAGTGAGTGATTAAAAAACTGCCTTAAATTGCGTTTAAACGTAGCACTTGCAACAACAAAGCTTTTAAGAGATCTAGGTAATGAATTCCAGACTCTAGTTATCCTCACATTAAAGGATCTCTCGAAAATAGAAGAGTTTATACGTTGAAAAACTATCTGAGGGTTTCTACTCGATCTTGTAAATCTAAAGTTGTCAACAATGTAACCAGGACAGTTCGCTCTAATTAGCTTGTAAAACAATAACAAGATTCTCAGTTTTATAAAATTCTCAAAAGAAAAACCAAGAAAATCCAACACAAACGGAGAGACATGTTCTCTTATCCTCAATCTGTAAACATATCTCACTATACGGTTAACTGTAAGATGAAGACGTCTAAGAATATTACTGCTAGTACCCGTAAATACCTCCAAAGCATAAATTAACTGGGGCATAAGAAGAGCACTAGCTACACGTTTCCTTACATGTAGAGGCAAACAAAGATCAAGAGACCATAATCGTCTCAACGTAGCATTCACTCGAGCACACACGTAATCAACGTGTTTCGAAAAACGTAACTTATCATCTACAAGAACGCCCAAACACTTCATTTCCGAAACAAAGTTGATACTAACACCTCTCAATGATACACTTAAATCACGGGAATCAAAACCGAAGCACATAGCCTTCGTTTTGATAGGATTTATGTCTAACCCATTTGTGTCCATCCACCGTGCAATCTGAACAAGGTAAAATTCTATGTTTGCCTCCAAAACATCAAAGAATTGTCTTTCTCCAGAAAATAAAATCTGTACATCATCTGCATATACAAAAGTTTCAAAACAGTTATTATCTATTACATCAATAAAATCATTCAAATAAATCATAAATAAAATAGGACCAATTACCGATCCCTGCGGAACACCACTGGTAACCTCCAAAGTACAAGAGTTCCTATCTCCAATCGAGACGAACTGCGACCTATTTTCAAGATATGAGCTTAGAAGTTTGCAAGCGGATTTAGAAAAATTAAAATAACTACATAATTTAGTTATCAATCTAGAATGCACAACACTATCAAAAGCCTTAGATAAATCCAAGGACAACAAAACACCACACTTTTTCTCATTGAGCTTACGTCTTATGGAATCAGTCAGCCCAACAAGAAGAGTTGTAGTACTATAATTCCGCCTAAAACCAGATTGACTTGGATGAAGCAGTTTATTGCCATCAATATAATACATCATTTGATCCTTAATAATGTGTTCAACAATCTTTGAAAGGATGGGAATAACAGAGATTGGACGTAAATTTTCTAACAAATTAGAATTGCCATCCTTCTTAATCGGTACAACATGTGATATCTTCCAATCATTAGGGAACTTGGATGTCATAAAAATTGTGTTCACAATATGAGTGAAAGGACCATATATATAAGGATATATAGTCTTAATAAATTTTGGGGGTATACAATCATAACCCGCTGCATTTGAACGTATTCTACAAAGAGCATAAAACACCTCATCCTCTACTACAGGTTGAAAACAAAACGAATTTTCCTCTATAAAATTAAGCTCATCAAAAAATGATGAAAACGTTGGTGGTTCACACGACTGACTGGAAATAAAAAATTCATTAACAATATTAGGGTCCACATCTACAACCTTATCACTCGAATCAATACTACCATTCGTTCTCAAAACATTCCACATCTGCTTGGTACTAAGCCCTTCAAAAAGGCGCTCATGAGCCTTCCTTTTCGCATTTCTAATTATTGTTTTAGTTCTGTTTCTAACTCGGCAATATATCCTCCAATTCTCCGGCGACGACTCTAATAAATAATAAGAAAAAAGTTCTAATAAAATTGTGGTTTGTGTGCGTCTAGTTTGGGAATCCTACGGTTTATTTTAAATTTCCTTTAATAAAAGGGTTTTTTTTTATCATAGATTACATAGATCTTCTAGATAGATCTTATTTTAACAACAAACACATTTTATTCATACACATTCAAATATTTTTTGTATAGGTATGCGACGTATTTCCAACACATTCTCGTGACTTACGTGCACTGACAGCTAATGTCAAAGAGTTTAAGATCTATGTAATCTATGTTTTTTGTTCTATCAGTGTGACAAATAAAGCATTTTTATAAATCGATTTAGAAGATGTTTTCTTTATTTTATTAGTGTTAAAATTTTTTTTAATTATTTTATTAAATTTTTTTACATTAAATTTTAAACATTATATTAAAATAATATGAAAAACTTTACAAATTAATGATTTTTAAAACCAAAATCGCCAAGAAACATCGTTGAAGTGTACAGCACATAAGTACTCGTTACAAACTTTTTCTTGGCGATAAAAATAATTTATCATATAACAAACTTTGGACAGATATTTTTCACAAAAACTGAAGCAAGAATCGCATTTGAATTGAAAATTCTTCCCCTTTAAAAAAGCTCTGAAAAGCACTATATGATTAATTAGATCAAAATGTATACTTTTTGAAATAACTTATGCGACAAAATAGTTAAAAAGAGCTGAAATTCTCTATTTTTTTGGAAATATAACTAAATACAAATTTTAAGGAAAAAAATTTCTTTTACAAACAATTTTTAAATATTCTGTATGTCAAAAAAGGTATTTTTTTTAGTTTTTTAAAGAATTTTGTACTTTAACTTAAGTCAACGTATAAAATGTTAGTATCATATGAAAGGTTTTTTAAAGGCGCGTCCAACCGTATATAAACCTTGTCAACGCATGTCCAAACATATCCTTATTTCAGGGATATTCTGTAAAAAAAATAATTTTTTAAGGTTGTTTGTACGGAAATTTTAATATTTAAATGTAAAATAGACATATTTTAATCCTTAGTAAATTTAAGTAAATATGTGTTTCAGCTTTACTTGAAATTCGCACAAGTTCGAGTTTTACCAAAACGCGAAATGGTGGAAAAACTATGATTTAATCATATCAATATCGGTATTAAAATATTTGCTTGGAATTTTTCAAATTTAGTTCATTTTCCTGCGTGCTTTGGGCCAAATTTTGAGAAAAAATTTGAATTAATCCAATCTGCAAAAGAATTAGGGCTCTAGAAATAAACCTGTAAAAATAGCAGAAAAAGCTACTAAAATTTTGTAAAAATGACCTTGCAGAACAAACTGCTAAATTTAGCAGATTTTTTACTAAATATTAATAAAATAAGAACAGCAAAAATAAAACTCTTAACTTCACAAAGTTTAGTTATATTCGATGTGAATTTTAGTTAATTAAAAATAGCATTTTACTCTGTAAAATTGGCAAAAACTTTTACTAAATATTTGTAGACTCAAAAAAGCAAGCAAAAACTGTAATATTAACAAATATTTTGCTATTTTTACCTCAAATTTAGTAAAATTCAAATAACAGTTTATTTTGCTAAAATCAACAGAAATTTTTGCAAAAAAAAATTGTTGATTGCAGAAGGGCCGACTTTTATACGCATTAAAAAGAAACAAAATTTTTTAATGATTTTTTTTGTCTACTAATATTTAGTAAATGTTTTTGCTGATTTTATCTGATTTTAGCAGATTATTTTGTTACATTATTTTATTATGTCATTATTTTGTTATTTTGTTGTTAAAATTTAGCTCTAATAAAACTAAATATTTGTAAATTCAACAGATTTTATTTATTTTTGATGTTCTTATACTACTAATATTTAGTAAACAAATCTGCTAATTTTATGAGTTTTTTCTGCAAGGTCATTTAAAGTAATATTTAGTAGCTTTTTTTTGTTGCTATTTTTACAGTTTTATTTCTCTGAGTTGAAGGATAAAAATATAGCTTAGCGAAAAAAATCCAATACGCTTTGCTTTCGCGGCATAGCTTTTTCGCGAATTGATAAAATGTATGCAGTTTTTATTTTTATATATATCGAGCTTAAATTGTTGCATTTATAAAACATAAAACAGCAACATTTTGAATTCGCAAAAAAATATGACAAAAAATAGCACATAGAGGAAATTTTTCCTTTGAGCCGAATTTATATCCTTACATCAACTTGCAGACTGGATTATTTAATTTTTTTTTCAAATTTTTTTCCGAAATTGAACTGATTGGAACATAGTTTTCCTACCCTTTTAATTTTTTGCTAAAACGCGAACTATTGCGAATTTCGAAAAAAGCTAAAACACATATTTACTTAATTCAACTAAAGATTAAAATATGAAAATTTGACATTCATATCACAAAAATCTCCATACAAAAAACTTAAAAATCAATTTTTTTATAGAACATCCTTGCAAAAAGGATATGTCTGGACATGCTTTGGCATGTTTTATATAAAGTTAGGCGCGCCTTAAAAAAACCTTTCATATTATGCTAAGATTTTATAATTTGTCTTTAGTTATTGTACAAAATTCGAATTCAAAAACCTAAAAAAGTACCTTTTTTAAAAACGGTCCAGCTCACGGGATTTTAATGCTAGACACTAAATATTTTGGGAATCATCATAAAGCATACCAAGCTAGATTTTGTGGGGTGGACAAATATGACATTTTTTTTTTCTGAATAAAATGTGAGTGTGTAATTTATAAAATTATACATGATGAATTTTGTTGCTTTGCTTCTTCATGATCCTCGTCATAAAATACTCTAGGTGTACTTCTAATCGTTACTTCTGTAGGCAGTCGTTCCTTAGAGTTTACTAAAAGAGAACATGTTAATGGTTATTTAAAGTCGATCTTATCCATACGCAGGCAGAAAATTACAATCGGCACAGTGTTGGCAAAGCGTCGGCGACGGTCGGTTATGCGTTGGCAGAACATGTAATTAACAATCTTGACAGTATTGTTCTGTTACCCGATTGATAACAGTGGCCAAAAAATGTGATTTTAAAATGGTTTAAATGAAATAATTTTAAGAAATATTTGTAATAAAACACTTATGAAAAGCAGCAATACAGCTTTGTCCTAATCTTATACATCATATTTAAAAGTGTAAAATATAAAAAAATATCAAAAAATGCTTCTAATTGGTTGTAATATTGGTAAAAACAATATTGGCAAAGAATTTTGCTGGTCGTACTGGCAAAACATATGCTTTGCCAACAAATTAGTGTTTTCCTAGTGTAATATTAATTATACCGTTAGTAATTTTTAACACGGTTTGTTTTACAAAAATAGCAGTGGTTTGCCAGTGCTATTTTTTTTGGCACAGTTTGCAAATTCTACCTGGGTTATTATCCGACATCACACCGGTCGACACTATTTTTGGGTCTGTCTTCTAAATGTCAAATTTTGGTTTCTTTTATGTTACTAATAAGGAGAAAAATATTTTATCAAAGTTTGTTTTTGTTCTACACAAAAAAAAAAGTTAGTAAAAGGGCTCGTAAATCAAGTATACCATTTTGCAGTAAATTTTTTGCTGGAATTATGTTTTCAGCTAAAATTGTAGTTATACTTATTCAGCATTTAACTGTTTTGAACTAATGTTTTACTTATATTTTACTAATATTTTACTAATTTATGTTGCAAAATAAAACTGTGCTGATAAGCACATTAACAACCAGACTGAAAGATATACGCAGAATGAAGTAGATGTCGCGGCATGTCAAGATGTAGTAGAGACGAGGAAAATGATACTAAAAAGTACAACTCTTGTAAGACATAAAAAAATCAACCATGAACGATTTTTGTATCTGTTTTCCATAAAAATAAAACAAATTGAGGATTAAAAAAAAATTGAATTTTGTATTGTCACCGGCTTGTCAAAGTAATTGTCTAATAATTAAATTAAACGCAAAAAAGTTTAAGTGTGTATTTGTAAACTAAATTATTATAGTGACTATTAATATAGTGTGGTCTAATTGCAAACAAATATACGTTCAGGTCGACAAACTAAAGCGAAAGCAATTACACACATCTTACGTAACAAAATATTTAAATTTAATAAAGTTTAAATGTGTATTTGTAAACTTAATTATTATAGTGACTATTAATATAGTGTGGTCTAATTGCAAACAAATACACGTTCAGGTAGACAGACTAAAGCGAAAGTCAATTACACACATCTTAAGTAACAAAATATTTAAATTTAATAAAGTTTAAATGTGTATTTGTAAACTAAATTATTATTGTGACTATTAATATAGTGTGGTCTAATTGCAAACAAATATACGTTCAGGTAGACAGACTAAAGCGAAAGTCAATTACACACATCTTACGTAACAAAATATTTAAATTTAATAAAGTTTAAATGTGTATTTGTAAACTAAATTATTATTGTGACTATTAATATAGTGTGGTCTAATTGCAAACAAATATACGTTCAGGTAGACAGACTAAAGCGAAAGTCAATTACACACATCTTAAGTAATTTTTACTTCTTACCGCAAAAAAAGGATGTATATTTCATATTTTGTTATTTTGTTTTGTTTCGTTTCTACAAAGATGCCATCATTTAGACAAAAATTGAAGTAAGTAGTTGAAAGGTAATTTGTTTGTATTATATATAATTATTTCTATACATTTTCAGATATTAAATTAATTCATGTAGTCAATATGGGAGTATAAACATTTTTATACTTTGTAACGTATTGTTAATTATTTCTAAAAGAATCAGAAAAAAATGTTTTATGATTTTCAACAAATAAATTAACCTAAGTATAATTTTTCTACAATTTTTTTTAGTATTTTTCAGTCTACTAATATTCAGCAATAATTTTATTAACTTTTAGCAACGATTTTTTAATTTTGAATCAACTAAGTGTTAGCATAACTTGTGCTGAATCTACCAATTTTGTTGCTAAAAAATTGCTGACGCAGCAAAATTTTATTGCTGACTCAGCAACATTTTTTTGCTGACCTTACTAACTTTTTTTGAGTGTAAGTGCTATACATTGACGATGTTAAAATCTCCAAAATTTACATATAGACGTAAAACTGTAAAACCAAACTTTAAAAACTGGGAATGTATATTATGGTATTTTTCGATGTGTAGAATGAGACTTTCTGCATTTAAACAGAAACCCAAGAAAAAATTTTTTTTTGTTCGACCGGTGTAATTACACATGTAGAAATTGCAAACAGTACTGGCAAAATGCTTTTTTTGTAAGACCCACCGTGTTAAAAACTACTAAAGGTAGAATTAATATTGCACCAGGAAAACACTAATTTCTTGGCAAAAGCAAGTGTTTTTCCAATATTACAACCATTTAGAAGCATTTTTTTTTTAAATAATTTATTATAAAGGGTCCGCCAAATAACTTTTTTTTTGAACTCCTGAACGAATTGGACTTTGTATGGCGTCATACCAAGGTCTTTATGCAAAATTCGTCTCAATGATGTCTCCGAAATGTTCAATTGTTGAGAACGACGGTGAATTGATGTTGATGGCGCTTCACGCACACTTTCTGCCACAGCAGCAATATTCTCGGGTGTACGCACTATTTTTGGCTTTTCACGCTTTGGTTTATCGATGAGGATGCCAGTTTCTTTCACTTTTTTCACAAGATAACGAACATACGGACCATATTCGTTCAGCGGAAGGATAAAACTAATTATCTGTCAAATCAGACATGAGCTAAGTGTTACCATTTACGAAATAAGCATTAGTTGGAAAAAAAAACGTTAGATGGCGGACCCTTTATTTCGCACATTTAAATATGATGTATAAGATTAGGACAAAACGGTATTGCTGATTTTTATATGTGTTTTATTTATAATTTAATTTAAGCTATTTTAAAGCACCAAATTTTGTTACTTACCAACGTTATGCCGACGGTGGCAAGTTCGCTCACGCCAACGGTTGGCCGCTGTTATCAATCGGTTAACAGGACAATACTGTCAAGATTGTTAATTACATGTTCTGACAACGCATAACCGACCGTCGCCTTGGCAACAATGCGGCGATTGCATTTTTTTTGTATGGGTACTTACAAAATATGCGATATACACGTCTTTGCAAAGAGTGAGTTAAACTTCGGGCAGCTTGTTCTAAAGTTTCTCTTGCACTTTTTACGCAAGTCAACATTTCGCTTAATTGACTGTGGGAAAAAGAGTCATACATGTTCAGTCTATCATCCCAAAAGAAGTATAGTTCCTCATCAATTAAACTTTCCTCCATGTCATTAAACATCTGCGTAGTAAAAAAAATAAAAAAATTGTTTAAAACAAGTACAATTTTAAACATTAAACAATAATATAATTACATCTATTATAATTTTCGTTAAAGATTTGTTCCAATAACTTTTATTTGTTTCTAGAGTTTTCCACAAGAACATGGTCTTAATAAAGTAACTCTTCATATTATGCATGTTCTGATGGGAATCCCGAAATTTTTTCATCATTCTTAAAACATTTTTTAAATTAAAATTATTTTTTAAAATTTCTTTTTCCCGACGGTAAAAAGAAGATCTAAATGAGTCAAAATTTAGTCGAATATCAGGCTTTGGTATAGCTTCCCATTGATCAATATGGTTTGGAATTACACTTTGTGATCCTTGCAGCAAAATACCGGGAACAAAATCAACACTATATCTCACTGGGTTAGAAACGCCAGCAACAGTTATAGTATGTGCTGGACCCTGTTTTGAATACTGTAGTGTAGCCATTTCACCGTTGAATGTTATACAATTTTGCATACCACGTAAAGCAATATCAAAACAGGATTGAATATAGCATTGAAACTTTTCTACTAACAAATAATTGTCGTCATTAAGCCATGACTTTAGCTTTCTTAAATTAATCTCATGTTGTTTTTCTCTAGCTATTTTTCGTAAGACTCTGGTAAAATCCAAATGTACATTTCCTGGCACATTATGATCTTTTATTACATCAATTAAAGATCTTTCGGGAAATTTGATGTGAAATATCAGATCAATTCATCGGGCATTCCTACCTTTAAATTATCACCATAACTACCTATCAAAGAAAATAAAATTAGGTTAACTTTAATATTTTTATTCTTCTTAGTTGAAACGAGCTTAAGATCATTTATTCATTAATTATTAATATTTGTTCCCTGAAGAAGTCACCCAATATGGAGACGAAATATTGGAAATAAGTAGTTAATAAATAAATTATCTAAAGCTCGTTTAAACTAAGAAGAATAAAATAAAATAAGATCAAAGAAAATTTAATATTTTTATATTAAATATTTGGTTGAACTGGTTATAGCAGTTACGTGAATTAATTACACAGGAGGACAAAAGGTTATGGCCACCAATTCTCTATATTTCTGGCAGGCTTAATTAAATGTCGCACTTTATTTTTCGATGTATGGTACAGTTTTCCATAAAATGACTTTAAAGTTGTAGTTTTTTTTTTGCATAAATAAAGGGTATTTTTTATACAGGTATACAACTTTAAATTGGCAACACTTTTTTAATTAGCGGCCATTTTGTCAGCTGTCAAGTGATTTTTTATTTATTTTTTGTTATTAATTAATAATATATAATTAGAAATTATATACTATTACCCTAACCGAGCACTAGCTACTATGGCCTTCGGCGCGTTGTAGCGATAACAGACCAGTGCCTCTGGTGGGAATCGAACCCACGACCCCCGCTCTGATAAGCCAGCACGCTACCAACTAGCCTACCGGGGCGCACTACTTCAAGTGATTTATGTTTAATTTGGTTTGCCATTTCAACATGAATAAATTGACGTCTGAACAACGCTTCCAAATTGTGCAAATTTATGTTGAAAATCATGGTTCTGTTCGAAATACGTATCGAACACTACGTCCATTTTACGGTCAACATAATCGTCCATCAGAGCAATTAATTCGATTAACTATGGAACGTTTTTCGCACCACGTTTACTCTAAATGATAATATGCATCCACAGAGACGTCTTACAGTGCGTACAGAAGAAGTCATTGATTAGACTACATCCGAGCCAGCCGTGGCGGTCATATGTCAGAAGTCATATTTAAATTATAATGCCAGAAGATTATCTTCGGAACAAAGTAAATTTCATGTAAATTTAAAAAAATTATCTTTGTTTTATTCCATTTCAAAGTTCTATACCTCTATAAAAAACACCCTTTATAACATTTTGAAAATGGACTCAATCTAGCTGCTTATTGTTAAAATGTAAAGAAAACCACTGTATTCTTATTTGAGGTACATATTGGATTCACAAAACTGTATATTAAAACCGTTATTTAGCGGTCTTTCTTATTTTCCCCAATTTTTACGGTTTAAGAGAATTTTATCGCTAAACTAGCAATTAACCTTAAGAAATTATCATACAGTGGAAAGAGCATATTAAAAACGTCAGTGCTGCACAGCAGAGAAAACAGGCCGACCCAAAATTATCGGCAGCGGTGGCGCGGCAATTTATGGTCGGCGGCGGCGGCGGCTTTGACGGCTTATATCGGCTTGAAACGGTTTTTTTTTAATCAAAATAAATAAGTTTAAATGTCGCAATGCAAATTTTGCATTTTATTAGTTCATATCTGGTTTAAAAAGTTAAATTACATGGCATGACATTAAAAAAACTAATAGAGATCTGACCATTGATTATATTATATTTCGGGCATGCTGATTTCAATATCGTACTTTATTTGTTGATCAATGGTACATATTTCGAGAAAAATGTGTTTAAAGTTGGCGCTTTTGCAAGATCTATGTTTATATTTATGGCTCATGCAAAATCTGTACTATTGATCAAAAAATTAGGTACGCCATTGAAATCAGCATGTCCGAAATATATATAATTGATGGTCAGGTCTTTATTAATTTTTAATAAGTAACATTTTGTAATGCTGTGTTATTATTAAAAAAAATATATATATTCTACGTTTTGTACATAAATGAGCTAGTACTTAAGACTAATTTATATTAATTTTGTTCACAATTTTATAATTGTCATGAACAAACAGTTGTTTTTTAACTGTAGATGGGTGCAATCTGCTTCTTTTTGCGGTTATACAGGAACCAGCAACTGAAAATGCTACTTCTGAAGAAGCCGAAGTAGCGGGAATTCCAAAACAAATGTTTGCAACTTTCGCTACTCTGGGGAAAACCTTAAGAGTAAATATTAAAGGAATTTGGTTAATGTATTTTCTTATACAAATAGGCGGCGCAGATGATTGATTCGGCGGCTTCGTTTTAGCCGGCTCATTTTTCCAGCCGATTCGAGCCGCTTAAAGCGGCGGCGGGCGTGATATGTGAAAATATCGTATATGGAATTTCGAGCCGATCGATATGTTTTGCATAAAGGGAAAATACGTACCAAAACACGTAGTTTTATCAAAACATGTAAAATTTCTTAAAACACGTATATGGAAATGCAGTATTACGTAAACATTTCTTTTCGTTAATTTCACTCTTTTAGTTTGTTTCTCCGTATTTTTCTGTTAATGCATTTCTCTTCACAGAATATGTCTGTACATTGTTGACCAGTTTTTCTTTAATATTTCCCCTAACATACACATTTTTTAACACGGTACAAAAATTTACATCACAATTTTACCTTCCAATTGAAAGCCATTAAATAAATATCTGAATGGCTGAAATTGTCTTAATTTTTTAAAAATTGTATTTTTTAAATGTTCAAAATGTTCTGCATATTCTTGGCGATAATTGTCAATATTTATAAAACGATTTACATCGATTAATATCGCTTCTAGATTTTCTTTTAGTGGCACTCCGTTCATGTTGATGTTTTCAACTATTTGTCAAATACTAAATGTTTGCAGCAATTTTTTTAGTGAAAGCTTTTATACTTGATAACAAAAAGAGTTTCCAACTTTTGTAAAATACAAAAGTATCTGATGGATTTTTAATGGGGATCAATCCAAAAGATATACATACCCAGAGCTTGAGCGACTGAATTCTTTTTTAAAATTAATTTTTTAAAATTGCTCAATTTTAATTACTTTTAAAGTGTGATTCGTCTCCTTCCTTACCCCTGATGATCCAAACAGTTCAAAAAATTTGTTAACCCTTTCAAGACATTAAAGTGATCTAGTTGAGTTAAAAATCTGAAAATTTCATTTTTTTTCTTTTTATTTACAAATTAAATAATATATTGATATAATTAAACATTTGTTTGATAATTTAATCTAAATAAAATAAAAAAAAATAGTTTTACAAATTTTGTTTAAATGTTGTCAACACTGTATGGATATATTAGAAAATTCAATAAATTTTTTAATTAAATCAATTAAAAAAATTGTTTAAATTGCCATATTCAAACAATCGATTAATTAGATATTTTTGGTCCATAATTTTTTCTGTGTATTGGACAAAATTACTCAGTGAAAATATTTCTTTATGTAAATTATAAGTCAATAAGTAAAATTAAATTAGACTCAAGTAATCAGAACATTTATTTTGAGTGATAGTAAGCAAAACAATTGCTTTCGAGTTTGTACACAAAGATATACCATTCATTTTGGCAAACAATGAACGATTATTTTTTTTTTAAACAACCGGCCGTTTAATGGCTATTATGTCGAAATTACACAGAAAAAATTATGGACCAAAAATATCTAATTAATCGATTGTTTGAATATCAATGGCAATGTAAACAATTTTTTTAATTGATTCAATTAAAAAATTTATTGAATTTTTTAATATATCCATACAGTGTTGACAACATGTAAACAAAATTTTTAAAACTATTTTTTTTTATTTTATTTAGATTAAATTATCAAACAAATGTTTAATTATATCAATATATTATTTAATTTGTAAATAAAAAGAAAAAAAAATCGGAAATGATTAACTTTTAATAAGTTGAATAGTTTACCGATTTCAAATACACGTAAAATCGTAGTTGTTTCACTAGAGTTTGCAACACTCTTTTTGTTGAGATATTCGTGTACGCACGAAAACTTAATTTAGTTTCGTGTTTTATCTGTGGTAATAAAAGTGCACATGTGGATTTAAATAAACCTTATCGAAAAAGGACAATTAAACTATTATTTTTGTAAATAATTAAGTTTTCAATAAGTATAAGTATCATTAAACTATCATTTTAAAGTTGTGTGTGATTTTTTTAAGAAAGCAATTCAATTACAAGAAAAAATTCAAGACAAGAATAGCAAAACAAAAATTTTGTATTTACTTTTATTTGTTTTCTTGTAATACATTTTTATATTAAAAGCTTTAATTTTATTATAAATAAAATGTCAATTTAATTTACAAACCTACATTTCTTTTTTTATTTAATGGGGGGCATATAACAAAAATAAAAAAATACAAGTTTTCAATTAAAACTACCATTGTTTTCTTCTCAAGTTTCAATTAAAGTTTTAATCAATTTAACGTAACTTTTTAATTGAGGTTGTAAAGAAAAACAATAACTCTTTTAATTGATATTATTATTATTTTAATTGAAAGAGTTTTAATAAACTGTCTGCAAACTTTTTTAGTTAATACTATCATTTCAGTGGTAGGTGCAAAATCAATTAAAATATCAATTGATTCAATAAAATTTTTAATCGAAACCCGTTTTTAGTTTTTTCTGTGTATTTATTCGTTATAAAAATAAAAATTTATAACTTATGGAATTTCAACTCAAGAAATTGAAATAAACATCAAAAATAACTTTTATTTTTGCTCGAAAACATAAAAATCAAAAAATAACCTTCTCCCTTATGTAGGGACTTTGTTTTTACGCGGTCTACAAGAAACCCTCAGATATTTATTCCCAGAATTATAAATTCAATGTATGAGACATCCTTGGTGATTAGAGTTGCTAGGTGCTGGAATAGATTGCCTTATAGTTTGCGTGTCTTTTCGCTTTCTAATAATGTCTTTCGGTTGAAAATTCTTCAACATTTGTGTAGCTAGTGGCTTCTCTAAGCATTTTATTTTCTTTTATCTTTGACTATTGATTAATTGTCTATGCATATTTATCAAGTTGGATTACTAGATTTGATGATATAGATATTTATATACCCGTTTGTCACTATTTTGGGCTTATTTTTATTTTTACTTCTTACTTTTTATATTTCTACTGGCGATATTATCTTATTTTACATGTTTATTTCGGGCGGGGGAGCCGATATGTTAGGACAATGAGTGTACTAATTTTATATTTATATTTTTATTGTATTTAAGATTTTGTTAATATCTATTCATTATTTTTAAGTATTCTTGCTCAGGATTTCTTTCTTTTTTTCTTTATAATGCAGTTTTTGGCCTTAATGGCTTTTGTATTATTGTTGAATGAATAAAATAAAATTAATAAATTATTTTTTTTAGTTGTTTTCCAAAAATGTACATACATGCCTTTTGGTCGCCTTCTCTGAGTGCATCGGTTGTATTTCCGTAATACATTTTATTTAAGCCAGGGATGGCAGGCAATACCGCTAAAATACCGTCATCGATTCAAAACCCTTTCAACTGACTACCTTTATCACTAAAATACCGTTACCGAAATAATTGAAATACCGTTATCAGTAAAATACCATTACCGATATAATTAAAATATCAAAACCCTTAAAATACCGTTACTGAAATAACTAAAATACCGTTATCGCTAAAATATCGTTACCGAAATGATTGAAATTGCGTTATCCGTAAAATACCGTTACCGAAATAATCTAACAAGATCTGAAAAAAAAAAATTGCTGTCAATAGATATATTTTCTCAAAGTTTGATCATTCTTAAAACTCGGGCATAATGAGGCTAAAAATATTGGTGTGCATTAACATTACCATAATAATTAAAATAACGTTACCCTTACAATACCGTTACCGAAATAACTGAAAAATATTTATCCCTAAAATAACGTTACCGAAATAACTTAAATACCGTTACAGCTAATATACCTTTACCGAAATGAATAAAATACCGTTAACGCTAAAAAAACAGTTACCGAAATAACTAAAATATCGTTATCTCAGAAATACCGTTACCGAAATAAAAGAAAAAAAGCGTTACTCTTACCGATATCCGCATTCGAATTCGTTTAGCATCTATGATTTAGACAATAAAAACAATTAAGTTTTGTGATATAAATCGTAATATATTAAGCATTGAAAATCTGATCATTTTTGTTTTCGATATTCAACTTTTGATTTTTGCTGGTACCTGGGTGGATTATAGTACCACTTGGTTCCGAAATTTCCGAGAAAAGATAAATAATAAATTGATAGTTAATTTTTTTATTCTCCGAACAACTACTCAAAAACTCGATCATTTCCATACAAAATTGTAGAAATATGCTATTTTTAAAAGTTTGATGCCATTTTATAAAAAAAAAATCAAAAAACTTGGTACAACCTTATATATTTTGCAGTCGCATATTTTAGCAGAATCTATTTTTAAAAATTCGTGTCAATCCGGCGAGGATTGTGGGATAGGCCAACTACTACTAAAAAAAAACTCGAAAAAAATTCGAACACTTCAATATAAATGTGTGAAATTTAGTACACATTTTTTAAGAAAATGTTGGTACCATCTTATTTTTTGGAGTCGCCTACATTAACAGATTCCGTATTTGAAAACTCAAAAAATCAAATATGATGAAAATTGTGGCCATGGCGTATAACTACTCGAAAAAAACTCGAGAAAAATCATTCACTTCCACACAAAAGTGTGAAAATATGCAGATTTTAGAAATTTTATGTAATTTTACAAACATTTTTTAAGAAAAACTTGGCACAGACTTTTATTTTTGATGTCGCCTGCATTAACTGATTCTATAATAAAAAATTCAAAGGAATTTTATGAAATTTGAGGACTAGGCGAACAACTACTCGAAAAAAAGCTCGATAAAACCCGACCCCCTCCATACAAATGTGTAAAAATATGCAGATTTTAAACATTTGATGTTATTTTACATTAATTTTTTAAGAAAATCTTGGTACAGACTTTTAATTTTGGAGTCGCCTGCATTAACAGATTCCATATTAAAAAAATCAAAGGAATTTGAGGAAATTTGTGGCCTAAGCGAACAACTATTCGAAAAAAAACTCGAGAAAACTACCACTTCTATACAAATGTGTGAAAATATGCAGATTTTAAACATTTGATGTAATTTTACACAAATTTTTAGAAAATCTTGGTAAAGATTTTTATTTTTTGGAGTCGCCTGCATTGACAGATTCCATATTCAAAAATTCGAAGGAATCTGAGAAAAATTGTGGACTTGGCGAAGTACTACTCGTGGTTTTTTCAGCGTATGCTTGTTTACATGCTATTTTTTACTTTTTTTACTATTTTTTTTTTCTTAAATTTGTTTTTGCCGTGAAATTGGCAAATATTTTATATACTACTTTTGATACCATTTTCTTTTATTCCACTTGAAAAGAAATTAGTTTTTGACAATTGTTTCATACTTTCTAAGTTTACTAATATGGTATTGTATTATTTGCTGCTCTGTTTTATCATTTTCATCACCCTAATCTTCGCAAAAGTACACTTTTTGTTCAGCAAAAGAAATCGATAATTGGCTAACTCAAACACAATACATAACAGAAAAATCAGCTTTATAAGAATTTGTCTGCCTTAGTGTATAAACTGGCATATTTGGTAAACCTAATCATAAAATCAAAACTATTTGAAAAGCAAACTGAATTTGAAAAATTCATCATCCGATCGGTCAGATTTTCAAAAATTATATACAATCGATAAACTAATTTCTATCGATAAATACATTTTCATATTTTTTCATTAACATGACTATCAAAAATAAATAATAAAATATATTTTTAAATAATTTTTTAAAAAAGTCCCATCAAAAAAGCTCAAAAATTTAATTTTTTTTGGAAAAATTCCGTGGTTTTATTTTTATAAAAACCATCCATTAATTATGTTTGAAGTGAACACGGAATAAATTTTGCAATATTTTAGAATTTCTGTATTTGAAAAATTCATCATCCGATCGTTCAGATTTTCAAAAATTATATACAATCGATTAACTGATTTCCAGCAGGGAAATAAATTTTTTTATATGTATGTATTTTTCATCAAAATGACTATCAAAAATATAAAACAGAAGACTGTTTTATATTTTTAAATAATTTTTTCAAAAACTCCAATCAAAAAAGCTCAAAAATTGATTTTTTCAAATAATTATTTGGCAACTCGGAATATAAATTTTATACAACATTTTTATGCACAATTATAGTCAAGATGTTGAATTATTTTAAAACCATTTTTAAACCACTTAATTATCTTTATCGAGTAAACAAGATTAGCCGTTTAAATGTGATGCGTCGAAAAAGGAACACTGTGTCAATAATGATTACTAACTGAGAAAAAAAATATATTCATACATACATATACATCTTTTTAACAAATAAATTAAAAACAAAAATTCGCTTTTAAACATAAAAAATTTATTATATTAAGACTTTGTAGCTCTTTTTGCTCTTCTTAAAAAGTTGCAACTGTTTCGCTCTTAATCAAACATTATAAGAGAGCTTTCAAACTTCGAATTCATTAAAAAATTTCGCTATAAATTTTCATTTTTCGAAATAGCGAAATGGATTAGATGAAGTTTAAAAAAGTCCACAATAAAAGTTATGTGCTTATGAAATACAACATGATGATTTATTTTGCTTCGTTTCTCTAGAATCCTTATATATAATTTTGGACTGACCAATAATTGCTGCTTCAGTTGGCATTCGTTCATTTGATTTTACTGAAAGAAAGAGATCATTTTTTTTTAAAGATTTTGAAAGACAAAATCCATTTACTCCCCGTTTACTTTGAAGACATGCAACATAACGTGAATCATACTTACAAAATATGCAATAGACCCGTCTTTGCAATGAGGGAGTTAAATTCCTGGCAGCCAGTTCCAAAGTTTCTCTGGCACTTTCTACGCAACTCAACATTTCGCGTGCTAGTCTTTCGGAAAAAATACTATACATATCTAATCGTTCATCCCAAAAGAAAGGTAATTTCTTAATCCGCAAACTTTCTTCCATTACCTTAAACATCTGTATAAAAAAGTTTAACTTCAAACAAGTCCAATATTAAAGGCGAGAAACTATTCAAAAAATAATCACAGTTTAACTTTAAACACAGATTTTTCCATATAAATTTGACCTTTATAACTATTAGAGTTCGTTACGAAAATTTAATTTTTGGATATCATCAATTTTTTACGGTTTTTGCATCAATAAAAAAATGGTGTAATTATTTTTTTAAAATTTTAACTTCTTCCACATGCGAGCGGTATCTAAAAATGCTGATTTAGGATCCCTTTTACTACAGCGCTAAAAGCGATGTAAAGGGTGTTTTTCATACAGGTATAGAACTTTAAGTTGGCAACACTTTTTTAACTGGTGGCCATTTTTTATGTTGTTAAGTGATTTATGTTTAGTTTGGTTTGGCATTTCAACATGAATAGACTGACGCCTGAACAACGCTTCCAAATTGTGCAAATTTATTTTGAAAATCATTGTTCTGTTCGAAATACGTATCGCGCATGGAATGTTTTCGCATCATGTTTACTCTAAATGATAATATGTATCCACAGAGACGTCGTACAGTGCGTACAGAAGAAGTCACTGCTGCTGTAGGGCGTAGCGTAGAGGAAGACCACAATCAGTCTATCCGTCAATGGTGACCGCTATAGAGCCATGATTACTCACTTGTTCGTTCATCAATTGAACAATCATTATGTGCAGGAGCAGTGGTTTCAACAAGACAGCGTAACATGTCACACAGCTCGTGCCACAATTGATTTATTGAAGGAAACCTTTGGTAACCGCATAGTTTCACGTTTCGGACCCGTGAATTGACCTCCAAGATCGTACGATTTAACGCCGCTGGACTATTCTCTGTGGGGATATGTGAAATCGCTAGTCAACGAATCGATTGTCCACATGGAGCCCGAAACGATTGACCACTTGGAGGACAGCATTTGCTACGCTATTGCCAATATACGGCCACAAATATTGGAAAAAGTCATCGAACATTAGACCTCCAGATTAGACTACGTCCGTGCCAGCAGTGGCGATCATATGCCAGAAGTCATATTTAAATTATAATGCCCGAAGATTATTTTTCGAATAAAGTTAATTTCATGTCAATTTAAAAAATTCATCTTTGTTTTATTCCATTTCAAAGTTCTATACCTCTATAAAAACGCCCTTTATTTATATAAAATTTGAACTCGAAATTAAATTAAATTAAATTAAAGTCAAAAAAAAAAAGATTTTGTTTTCTAGTTTTTAAAGTGCACCGTTTAGGAAAAATAGTGGACGCAAAAGTCACATTTCTGAAAAACTTTTAGAAATTAATATTTTAATAACACGCAATAAAAATGTATTTATTACCTACAGAGAATAATGGTACAACATTTTTCGAGAAATTACAAACCGCTAAAAAGTTATAGAAATATTTTGAGGTATGAAAAATGCTAAAAATATTTTCGATTTGTCGCGGCCCCACTGTGGTCCCAACCCATTTTTTATTTTAACATTAACCCTTATCATCCCTTAATTTTTGGGCCTATTGGGCCAGATTGCCTAGGCAGCGACAGGCGAGGCTGTTTATATCTCCCTCTGGGGAGAGATCGTAGAAACTCTTGTCTATGACGAGGGGCGAACTAAGGACCGTAACGGGTTACCTCACAGGACACTGTGGCCTTAGGTATCAATTGTACAAGATGGGACCATCCTCTACGGATACGTGCAGGTTTTGTGAATTGGAACCCGAGACCTCTGAGCATGTTCTCTGCGAATGTCCGAGGCTCTCCGACAGAAGGGTGCGTTATTTTGGTGGTCAAATAGTGACGCCATCGGACGTTTTGAAACTGTTCACCTGGTAGGATAGATAAATGGTGCATTTCAAAATCAGGAAAAAAGTGTTTATTAAACACAAATTTTTGGAGTATCGAAAGGTGAATTCAATTTTCATATAAATACAACTCTTTTTACTCTGTAGGTTAACCCTAAATAAACGGTTTTGGAAGGAATATGCGCGCGAAATTAAAAAAATAACATAAACAAAAAGTGATGTTATCCCAAAAACAAAGAAATGTTATACTTTTCTGACGAACTTTAATAACTACGGTTAAGCCCTAAACTTTGGTAATTTTGAGATAAATTAACAGATCTAAAAGTTTATATAATATAATAATTACATCTATTATAATTTCCGTTAAAGATTTTCTCCAATAACTTTGACTTTTTTCTTTAGCTTTCCACAGGAACATAGTCTTAATATAGTAACTCTTCATTTTATTCATGTTGTTATGGGAATCGCGAAATTTTTTCATCATTCTTAGAACATTTTTTAAATTTTATTATTTTTTAAAATTCGTTGTTCCTGACGGTAAAAAGATGATCGAAATGAGGTGTAATCTTTCTGACAAGTCTTGCTAGGTTTTGGTATAGCTTCCCATTCACCAGCATGAGTTGGCATTACACTTTGTGATGCTTTCAACAAAATACCGGGGACAAAGTCAACACTATATTCCATTCCAATACTATTTACAACAACGTGTATTGTGTGGGCTGGTCCTTCTCGAGTGTAACGTAGTTTAGCCATTTTGCCATTGAACGTTATTCGCTTTTGCATATCATCTAGAACATTGGTAAAACAGGATTGGATATATGATTGGAACTTGTCTACTAGCAGATAATTGTTGTTATTAAGCCATGGCTTTAACTTTCTTAAATTGATCTCATGTTGCTTTTCTTTGGCTATTTTTTTTAAAACTCTGGTAAAATCCAAATGGACATTTCCTGGCATATTATGGTCTTTTATCACTTTAATTAAGGAATTTTCGGGAAATTTGATGTGAAATACAAGGTCGAATTCATTGGGCATTCCCACCTTCAGATTATCCCCATAACTGCCTGTTAAAGAAAATAAAATGATGAAAGCTTTTTTAAATATAATAACCAGGGAAAGTTTAAAATGGCAAAAAAATAATGAGTCCTCAAATAAATTTTCAAAAAAAAACTAAATTTAATAATCCCACACGGGATTTGAACACGGGCCTTCGGGCTATCAATCCACCTCTCTACCATCTGAGCTATCTCGATATGTTGTACTTGATAGATAAAAACATAAATGAGTTGCTTGCACAAAATGTCATTATGTTCCAACTTACAAAAAACCTCAAATATGTACTTATATATATCCTTACTGAAGTTGGAAAAATAATGTGTCGAAAAAAGATTTTCAAAAAATGTTTAGATCAGTGTTTTATATTTAAAATAATGATAAAAATAAGTACTTATGGGTAATGCTTAATTTTTGTATTAAAATAATGGGAACATTTTTTAGTTATTAAAATATAAAAGTAATGCAGAGAGTAAGCTGGAGTCATTACTGGTAGTGAGAAAAGTAATCCCATGACATTACCGTTTCTATACTGGGCACTGGGATCTTAAGCGAGTTCGACTTAAACGAGTTTTACTGTACGAGAAAGTATCATCAAAAACACAAAAAAATATGAAAAATTTTGTATATTTTGTATATTTTTTGAACAATTGAAATAATTTCAAAAAGGTCTAATATTTGAGCCATAGTTTTTTTAGGCTTTTTTAAACAAAAAAACTTCTTTTTGATAAACTACTTCAGGTACTTTTCAAATATGGTGCACAATTATTAAAAGGACCTATCTACTAGTGCTGGTAAATTCCGTTCATGTTTAATACCCGATAATTTAATTTGGATACTCGATACTTTTAACGGTTTTGAAATTTACTTTAATTTTTTACAAACATTTTATAAAAACTTTAACTTTTATTGAAAATTCAAATTTAAAAATATATTTTTTTAGCTTTTTGCATTCTATTCAATGTTTTTTTTTTATAGTTTTTCAACTTTTCTGTTTAACAAATTCACCTTTAAAATTTATTTTAGCAGAGCTGTATTTCAAAGCTTATTATTTTATCGTAGTCTCATTTTTGTATTGTATTTTTCTGTCCAAAATGCAACTCTGAAAATATCGAGTAGTTACTTTTAAGTATCGAGTACCCAAAAAAAGAATACCCACTAGTCATTTTTTCGCCTGCACTACTACCTACTTGAATTATTCAATTATATTTTTTTTTTAATATTTTCAATAATATTTTTGCAAAAAAAATGCGAAATTTAAAAAAAAAAAATTTAACTAATAATTTGGTCGAAACTCTTCGCGGACTCCCTGAAATACTCCTACGGACCCCTGGTTATCCGTAGACCCCCCTTTTGGAAACCGTTGCTCCAAAAAATCGATTTAATGCCCATAAGAATTCCCTAGAAAACGAAAAATTACTCTAAAAGTTTAAAAAATATGCACTTAAAAACACGTTTTTCATTTAAAAAAAAAAATCAACAACTTTTGTAAAATTTATTTCAATTGCTCAAAAAAAGGAGATAACAGATTAAATATACCGAAATCGGTGTAGTCTTAAAACGGGAAATTTAATTTTTCAAAAATGGTTTTGAATTTCCAAAATCGGTGTTGCAAAACCCAAAAAAATAAAAAAAATTTCTTTTTGCAAACGTCAAATTTAAAAACTTGTGTCTACGATCGTTGATTGTTGTAGCGTACTTAATATGAACTAAAATATATGATGAAATTCGTTATAATCGTATTCCACTATATTTGTATGCACTCATAAACAAAAGTTGAGCTAATTTTTTCTGCTGTTATCGTTTAAATCAGTTATTTAGCTAAAGTTATTAGTTCATTTACCTTAAAAACAATTTTCATTCGTATTTGAACTAATTTTTTGTCCTAAAATTTAGTAATTCATGAATCACAAATTTAAAAATTTTCCCAGTTAATTTAAACCACAATTGTTTTCAAACCATTATTTGTTTGTGTCTCCGCTATCTGTCTTACTTTTATATTAGATTATATGGCACTATGCACCGCGACCAACTTAGGTCTTTTGTGCTGCCTAAAGTTACCCTAAAGATTCAAGCTACCTATAAAGCCAATAATCCTATTAGGCAAAATCTTCATAATATCCGAAGGGGAGACAAAGCGATTGCCAAGAAACTTGGCACGCCTTTCACAAAGCCTCAGACATTCGCAAAGAACATGCCCCGATGTCTCAGCTACCAGTTCGCAAAACCTACACTCATCCGTGTCCGAAAGACCCCTTTTGCGCAGGTGGTATCTGAGATTGCAGTGTCCAGTCAGGTAAGACACCAGGGTACTCAAGTCACCCCTCCCAAGGGACAAGAGTCTCCTCGATCCTGCACTGGAAAAAGAGATTAATCTCTTAGCCTGTCGTTGGCCAAGAGAGTTTTCCCAATAGAGAGAGAATTCTGATTCCCTCCACGACCCGAGCTTCTCCCTAATATACCCCAAAGGGATACCACAGAATGGTTCAGGGCCAATAAAGGGCCTTCGGGCCCCGCAATTAGCAAGACAATCTGCCCTCTCGTTGCTCTCATGCCCCTCGTGACCAGGAACCCACCCTAAGGTAAGCGAGTTGCGCTTGCCAAGTCGGTTAAGAGCCAGAATGCATTCCATGACCAGACCAGATGACACCTCATAGGACATTAAAGCCCTTAATGCCGCCTGACTGTCAGAAAGAATGTAGATGCGAGATCTAATAGTGCCCCTTCGTAGACACTCCTCCGCGCAGACACAGATAGCAAAAATCTCTGCCTGAAAAATGGAGGGGTATCTACCCATGGGTAAGGCCCGTTGAAAACCTGGTCCATAGACACACGCACCAGTGTCACCATTCGCATGCTTTGAGCCGTACTGTCGTACTTGAAAATGGCGTTATTTTCTCACATTTTTTATTTTATAATTATAATATAGGGCTATATCTCGGAAACTAAGCGAGATGGAGCAAATTGGACTGAAAATCGTTACTTCGTTAATTTCATTTTAAAATGACGACTTACATTTCAGTAAATTCAACTAACATTGTCATTTGCTTTTTAATGTTCAAAAAATAAACCACAATTGTAGTAAAAATGAACCACATCTGCAGTAAAAAATAAACAAACATTTATATTTTTTATTTTTTTAGATAACAAAAAATGAATGGAAAATCATAAAACAGTCATTTGATGTGGTTTGTTTTTTTAAATTAACTACAAGTTAGTAAAAAATTTTATTTGTTCTACAAATGACTGACATTTATAATAAAAATAAAGAAACTGTGTTACAACCTAAAGAACTACATATTTTTAAAGCAGAAGTTCCCTGAGTGTATTAAGTAGTCTTATATTGACTACATATACTCCCGGTAATATATATGGACCTGCCTCTGGTCAGATCCGGAAATACATTTTTAGAAAAACTGTTGATTCAGCTTTAAAATTGTGTTGACTTAGCGAAATTTTTATTTAATTTAACTAAAACTGTCAACTCAAATTTAGTTCTTCTAAAATTTAGGTCAACTAAATTTAGCAGACAGTGATTCTCAATATCATTGAAAATTTTGCTGGTGCAAATTCAGATTATATTTTCTCTTGCCGGGCGTTTTTTTTTTTAAGAGTGTGCCTTTTATTTCTTTTTGTGAATTTAACTCTGTTGCACGGAGAGAATTTCGAGTGGACAATAAATGATGAAAATTTTCAGTCGACTAATAAAACTTTTCTTTTACAAAGTGAACGAAAAACTTTTTAAAATTAATGAAAAGCTTCATAGTTTTTTATGAAACTAGTTTTTTAATGAAACTTCTTCATTGAGTGAATAAAACTTTTAATAAATAAAATGACACTTTTCATAAAATTTTATGAAAACTTGTTTTAGTTTAATGAAAAGTTTCTATGGACTATTTCCTGTGCAATTTAATTGATTCTTTGCAAAAATTCAATAATATCATGCAGAAAATTCTCTCACTGCAGTGTGTTCTTCTATTTTTTCCACGTAATTGCATTTCGTCATAGAATATTTGTATTGCATTGACCGGTTGTTATTAAATTTGCACCAGAACACATTTTTTGTCAAATATTTACACAGGCACATCACAAATTACCTCCCAATTGATAGCCATTAAATAAATATCCAAAAGGTTCCAATTGTCGTAGTTTTCCAAAAATTCTATTCTTTAGATTTTCAAAATGTCCCGCATATTCTTGACGATGATCGTTAATATTTATAAAACGATTTACATCGATTAATATCGCTTCCAGATTTTCTCTTAGCGGTAATCCGTTCATGTTGGTGTTTCCACTGTTTGTCAAATACTGAATGTTTTTGCGGGAATTTTATAGCGAAAGCCTTTATACTTGACAGTGATGCAAAACGTGTCACAATAGGGCCATTTGTGGCACTTTTGACTGCTTGATGGCCCTGTGGTACTTTCTTATCTATTTTGGCCCTTTCAGCTTAAAATTGAACTAACTACTTTAAACCGTTTAGTTCAGACTTTTATGAAATTTGCCCGATTTTTTTATTCGACGAGAGCATATGCTAGTTCCTTAGAGAATGAAAAACGGTGAATTGTTTAATTTTTTATAAAAATCGCATTCAAAATCATATTCTTTCGTACCAGGAGGTCAGGTTTTAAAATTTTTGAATGCAGGACGAAAACATTTTTAAATCTTTTTATATTTGTCCAAATTTTTAAAAGTGCCGCAATTCATTTTTTTATTAAAAAAATGTGTTTTTGGAGGCTTTTTAAAAATGTTATGTTATCG
This sequence comes from Delia radicum, assembly GCA_021234595.1. NCBI lineage: Eukaryota > Metazoa > Arthropoda > Insecta > Diptera > Anthomyiidae > Delia > Delia radicum. The sequence goes on along the minus strand of CM037855.1, from coordinate 194,722,289 downwards.
CAAGAGCGGAAACAATTTATGAGAATTCATAAAATATGTTAAACTTTATTGTCAGAGGGGTTTGTCTTGCATTTTTAAAAAAGCATTAAAATGACGAACTCTAATTAACAAATTAATATTATTTTAATTTTAGTAAAAATCTAATAATCGAATTTTTTAAAAAATATGGCCCTACAGGGATGATAAATGGGATTTTCAAATAGTACCAACCAGCATAAAAAATAGTACTTTTTCGACCCTCATAGTACTAAATACAAGTTTTTATTATAAATTAACGTTTTTAAAATTTATTTGTATATGAAAACAAAATTTAGTTGATTTTAGTTACAGAATTTATAAAAATTATCAGACTATTTCTTAAATTCACCTTTTTTTGCAAGGAAATCTATTTCATTACTCATTCGATTTTAGAATCACAATGCAAATTTGAAGATGTTGGCAATAACCTTTTTTCAATTATACTTTTTTAAGATATTTATATTTCTCTTTTCGAACACTTTTTTCTTACTCGAACTCAAATAAAATCATCTTTAATCAAATCCATTTACAACGATTGGATCCAAATAAATACCTTTGATAAATGTTAATTTATGAATGGGTAATTGAATTAAATGATGAATCTTGAAGTTTCTCTGAAGTTTCTAAAAATAGAACTTGTGTTGTTGGAGTTGTACTTCTGAGATTATGTATGGAAAAACAAAAACACCGTGTTTTGAATACAACTAGTTTTAATCACAACAAAACTCGACCTGGCAATAGATCAGTGCGCTAAAGCGCTCTGACTAACATGTGGCATTAGCAATCAGTTTATCTATACCACGGTCAGTGATTGCACATAAAATTTCATATTGACGCAATCGAGCAAATAAAAACATAACAAATATTACATTATTCAAAAAAACAGTGTCACTGACTAAGGTTCAATACCAGAAACTGCGCAGTCTGATTCAGGAAAATTGAAAAATTTACAATGTAGTTATGATTTTTAGAAAATACACTCATTCTTCTCTACCACGTCTTTCACAATTAAAATTAAATAAAATTGCATATTAATTATAGTATTAATTGCAATTGTGTGAAAAAGACGTTAAAATTCAAACTCAATCTTTAATTTTTATTTATATGTGAATAGTACTAAAAGAGTCAAAGGAGTACCATGGTACTTTTCCGGATCAAATAATACCAAAAAAGTACTATACTACTAACTTTATCATTCCTGTGGCCCAATCAATGGTATTTTGGCCCTTTTAAATTGTCAATTTCGCCCAAAACAAAAAACTCAAAATGCATCACTGATACTTGATAACAAAAAGAGTTTCCAACTTTTGTTAAATACAAAAGTATCTGATGAATTTGTAAGGGGTCAATCAGTTCGATACACATTTCCAGAGCTTGAAAGACTGTATTGTTTTAGAATTTAATTTCCTTATTTGCTGTTGATTACACAGCGCAACAGTGAAAAAATACACGGAGTTTGGTGACCCATTTTGGCCCTCCAAAGATTTTGAAAATCAGTGGGCCAATCGAAAAAAGATGTCATCAGTTTTAGTCTAACAGTTAATTTAGACTTGGTGATACAGCTAAACTATATTTGGCAAATATGTAGATAAGAATCCGTTGAACAAATTTTATTAACATTTTATGCGATAAAATTTATTTTATTCTTGCATTTTTTTTTTAAAATATAGGAAATAATTATTATTTTTTTACTTTTTTTAGAATAACTTACAGGGACTGCTCATTTTTCACTAACAATGTTTAGAAAAATTGTCGCCATGGTAAAGCTTAACAACCTTTGTGAACATGTCAATACAATCTGAACGTGTCTAGGCATCCTAAATAGACCATAGAGACTACTTATGATATGATCTATTTAATTTTGTCGTTAAAAATTATTAAAGAGCATTTCCATTTTATTCCAAACGACTAATTTTTCGGTGCCCTCCGATTTTGATAAAATTTGGTGAATATGCGTTCAATATTTCTAAAACGATTTTTTTATTTTTAAAACTTTGGCAACCCTGAACCTTGAAAAATTGAAAAATGAGGGGTTGGGTATAATGCAAAATGCCCTAATTTTTGTTGTGTGAAAGATATTGAAAAAATTATTTCTGCATAAGAATGGTGAAAAGGCTGGCGTTCAATTTTATAAAAAAAAAAGTTTTTTAAATATTTTTTTAGAAAAAAACTTTGAAATTATTTTTTGAAAAAATAAAATTTTAATTTTTTTATATTTTTTAAACAAATAGAAAAACACATGTTCTTTCACTATTGTTATGCAAAAAGAATATCAATATCTTTCACACAACAGAAGTTATGGCCTTTTACATGATGTCACAATCCGATATTTTGCGATATTTCAAAGCTTTAGGGTTGCCGCAGATTTCAAAGTAAAAAAAATTGTTTACTAACAGACATACTCACCAAATTTGGCGGCAAAATCGGATACCTTAGAAAAATTGCTCGTTGAAATAAAATAGAAATGCTCTATATATAGTCTAATCAAAACCACCGTTTTGAAGGTTTTATGAGCTACGGTATTTAGGATGCCTAGAGACGTTCAGATTGTATTGTGAAAAAAAAACAATTTTTACCTACTTTCGGAAACAATTGGGGGGAGTATTATCGAAGTGCTTAGTAATAATACAACTACATAAGTTTCAAGTTAGTTTTACAAATTTCTTGTAAAATATATGACTTTTTTTAGAAATTTTTCCTAGGCTTGTATATATTTTACAAAAATTTGTAAATATTTTCCTAGAACTTTGTAAAACTAACTTGAAACTAATGTAGTTGTATAATTACTAAGCACTTCGATAATAGTTTTTTCTCATGAAATGTTAATAACATTTGTTTAATGGATTCTTAGCCACATTATTGCCAAATATAGTTAAGCGGTATCACAAAGTCTGAATAAGCTGTTGGACAAATACTGATGACTTAATTTTTAAAGGGTCCCACTGATTTTCAGAATCTTTGAAGACCCATAAAAAAAAAATTGGTCACCAATCTCGCCAAACCGAGTATAGGGTAGTAGAATGGTAGTAGAATCTAATAAAAATAAAGCCGTATTTAAGAATAAGTGGTTTAATTATAAATGTTTACAAGCTAGACAAACATCATTTGATCTCCTGAACGTGTTCAGGAACACACAACTTCACCATGATAAATTAAAATATCTAGAAGCCAAACAGCGTTACGTTACCATATGTAAAAATCAAAAACAGTTATATTACCAAGAACTTAATAAAGAAATCAACGAAGTAAATGACTCCAAGAAATGCTGGGAGTTGGCGAAAGAGATAAGGGGCGACAGTTTCAGAGTTGGCGCAAATTTGTCAGCAGCGGATTTTAAGATATATTTTCAAACCTTACTTAATCAACCATTATTATCAAATGATATACATTATGCTCCAATGTGGCACACAGGTGATGAACTGGATAGGGCTATATTGCCGGAAGAGGTTACAAATGTGCTGAAAGCAACAAAATCTAATAATGCTCCTGGTGCGGACAGATTTCCGTATGAAATGTTTAAGAATGCATCAGAACAATTTCTAAATGAATTGGCAGTCAGTTTAAATATAATTTTCGAAACTTGAAAAATAGACGAAACGTTTGTAGATAGTATTATATTTCCAATTCATAAGAAAGGTGATTTAAATACTCCTAATAATTACCGAGGAATCTCATTTATGAATTGTGCTGCAAAGGTGTTAATGGGTATTATACATACAAGGCTCAGTAATTGGATTGAAAAACACAATATATTAAATGAATTTCAAGCGGGCTTTAGACATCAATATTCAACAGTAGACAATATATATAATCTAGCGTCCATTGTACACTTAAAGTTTTTAGAAAATAAAAAGGTCTACGCATTTTTTGTAGATTTCAAAGCTGCCTTTGATATCAAGAAGTTCCCTAATATATAAACCCCATGTACTAAATATTTCAACGAAAATCATTAATCTTATACAAAATATATATAGAAAAACAAGATCAGCTGTATGGACCGGAAACGAACTGTCGGATTATTTTGAAACTTTTGTTGGTGTTAATCAAGGATGTCTTTTGTCGCCATTGCTATTTACCATTTATTTAAATGACTTACATGATTATCTAGGAGGTGGTTTGATGATTGATGGAACAAATATTCGTTTGTTACTCTATGCAGACGATATCGTAATATTATCAGATGATATAGCTACTATGCAAGGCATGGTAAGCAATTTAGAAAACTACTGTAAATTGTGGAATATGGAAGTAAATTTGAGTAAATCAGAAATGATGGTTTTTAGAAAAGGGGGAAGACTTTCAGTACGTGAAAAAATAAAATACAATGAACAATATGTGAAGATTGTTAATGAATACTGTTATTTAGGTGTAATCCTAACCCCACAAATGAGCTTTAGAAAACACTTAGAAAAAAGGAATAAGTCTGCAAAAAACAGCATAAACGCCACTTGGAGCAGTTTTCTAAATAAGCCCAACATAACGTTAACTTCAAAATGGAAACTTTTTCAGTCTGTGTGCCGATCTATTCAAGCATACGCTGCTCAGGTATGGGGGTGTTGGTTTTTTGATGAGGTTGATAAATTGCAGCGGTATTTTATGAAAAGAATCCTAAGATTACCAGAGTTCACACCAAATTATGCACTTATATTAGAAGCAAACGCAGAAGTTAGCTATATTTATACGTTAAACTTACATATGAATTATGTTTTTAAAAGTCTTTTTATATATAAACAAGATAGGCTACCTCATAAACTATCGTTGCTGATTTTAAGAAACAATATTTTCTGGGCAAATGAATTAAATCAAATTGCAAGTGAATTTAATATTATATATGGAAATATTTCATCACAGGAATGGCTTAGTAGAGGTACAATGCTGTTGGAACATTTAAAATCAAAGAACCATATACAAATGCAGGAAAAGGCTTTAAATAGCGATAACAGATTTTATAAACATTTAGATCACAGTAAAGGATCAGAATATATTAAAAACTCAAGAAACATAAATCAAATTAAAACAATTTTTAAAACCAGGTGCAATATTTTACTACTGAATGGCAATTCTTTCACCAATAGAGAAAGCAAAATATGTAGTTTATGCAACACAAGGGAAGAAGAAACTTTGCAGCATTTCATGGCAAGATGCCCAATACTTTCAGAATTCAGACTCAGACATTTAGGCAAATTATATTTAGAGGAAAATGAATTGATAAATATTTTAAACGGTGAAATACCAAACGGATGGAATAGGCTTTATAATTTTGTTAATTATGCTATTAATTATAGAAAATTAATAATTGATGAATTCATATAATTTAATTTTGAATTTCTAAATTTAACTACATACATCATATGCTAGAATACATACATAAGTATATACAACAGACGACTTTAAGTCATTGTTGTTAATTAACTTATTCTTTATTTATTATATAATTGTAATATTTTATACGATTAAATAAAGATGAAACTACAAAAAAAAAAAAATGGTAGTAGAATCGAACCTATAGCATCAAATCTATACTGCCAAATCCGTGTATTTTTTAAAAAGTTTTTTTTTGTTACATAGTGTTATTTATTTAACTCATTATGGGCCAATTGTTGCGTTGTTTTCTTTCAACTAAGTACTTTTAAGCGATTCTAATTTTTTACTGCATTAAATGGTTTAAAAACCCAAAAATAATTGAACATCTTAAATACAATCGTAAATGTATCCAGAGTTGCCAAAAAATTAAAAATAATTTAATTTTGCCCTTTTTCTATGGAACCTTTCTCAAAATAATCTAAATACAAAAAAAGTTTATTTTTATATTGATGAAAAATACGAAAATTTATTGCTCTGCAAACAATGTTTTCATCCATACATATTTCATACATATTTCAAATACAAAACGTCGAAAATATGCAACAATTTCTTCTGTTTTAACTGAAAACATAAATAGTGGATAGTTTTTAATGAAATTCTATCACACCTGTAATTTTTTTTTCAAAAAAAAAAATAAATATCTGTTAATTTAAAAAAAAGGCGGCCATTCCACTTTAAAATTGGAGGTGCTATTTTCTCAAAATTCGAAAAACATGGTTTTATTCTCGATTTTCTTTTCTTTAAAAAAAAAATACTCAAAGAGTGTGTAATTTTCAACATTCGTAGTTTCGTTAATATATATCGGATAATTATTTGAAATGCGTTGGAATAATAAAATATTCGCCACTCTCGATTTAAAAGAATGCATATTTACAAAATCTGAGATTTTATCATAAAGTTACACTTAAACTTTTTTGGGTCCCGGGGTTAAACTTTTGTATTTTAAAGGATTTTTTTCTAAAAATAAGCTTATACCATTTTTGCATACACTCCTAGAACTAAACCTGTAGAAATAGCAGAAAAAACTACTAAAAATTAGTTAAAAATGACGTTGCAGAAAAAACTTTCAAATTAGCAGATTTTTTTTTGAATTTACAAATATTTAATTATATTCGAGCTAAATTTTAGTTTTTTAAAAAAAAAATTTTTAATGCGAAAAAAAATCTGCAAAATACAATTTTTTTGCAAAAATTTCTGTTGATTTTAGCAAAAGATTATTAAATTTTAAGTAAATATAGCAAAAATTAAGCTTGTATTACAGTTTTTGTGTGCTGTTTTTAGTCTATAAATATTTAGTAAAAGTTTTGGCTAATTTCAGCAGAGGAAATTGCTTTTTCATTTAACTAAAATTTAACTCGAATGTAACTAAAATTTTGTAAAGTTAACAGATTTATTTTTGCTGTTCTTATTTTGTTAATTTTTAACAAAAAAATCTGCTAATTTTAGCTGTTTTTTCTGCAACCTCATTTTTAACTAGTTTTTAGTAGCTTTTTCTGCTATTTTTACAGGTTTATTTCTATGAGTGTAGCAAAAACAACAATTTGGTATTTATTTTTTATTTTGCAGATTAAATTAAGATTAATTAATATAAAATTTAAAAATTTAAACGTTTCTGTTTTTAAAAACTATACATTTAATTTTTAACCCTTAAATGCATTGGCAACAAACCCTATTTTTTTGTTAATATAAATTTTTTTTGTGTTTTTCTTAAAAATACACGTCTTCAGTAATCATACATAGAAAAATGGTTTGAAAATAAAAGATCATGCATTAAAGGGTTGATCATGAAAGTCGAAAAATTTTAAATTTGCATATTCTATTTAAAATTAAAAAAAACGCGTCGAAAAAAGAACAAAAATAATTTCAAAAAGTTTAAATAAAAAATATATTAAAAAAAACATATCTAAGCTTTCAAATAAAATATTTTTCCGTCATTATGTTACTTCGTTTTTGTGTAAGGGGTAACACAAAAGTTTGACGTTTTCGGTTATAAAAAGCGTAAAAAATTTGTTGAAAAATCGTGGCACCCAGTTATGGTTTATTTATCATCATAAATAAACACTTTCATTTAAATCGACGAGAGCATGCATTTAAGGGTTAAGAGGGTCAAAAATTAAATGTGTATTACCTTAAAGCCAACAGTTGCTCTCGAATACTAGATTTTTTCTGGAAAGAAATTAGGACTTGAAAGGGTTACAAATTAAACATTAAAAACATAATATCTTAGTAGTTTCGTTTATCTTTCAAGTGCAGAAAAAATCTTAAAAATGAGACATTTAATGGGAGTCTTAACACTAAACTGTTAAATTAAATCTTTTTACAGTTATATTAGTTTTTTGTTTATATATACATCGAGATTATTTTTATGTTATTTTCAATTTATAACAAGCTTTTAACCTCTGTATATTTACAAAAATAAAGCAAATCAAACATATTAGCTAGGTTGATACTAGTATTTCGATCTGGCTAAAGATCTCATCAGAACCCGAAGTTTTAGAAAAGTTAGAGCCTCCATAATAGGCAGAACTTAAACAAAAAAACCTATTAAAAATCAATTTTGCTCCATTCTTGTCTTCTTAGTAATCAAGCACGTGGTTAGGTCTTTTCCTAACAAGCATCATGACGTTACTAAACTTTGAAGACCAAAAATGTTCTATTTATATAAAAAAATTTTTTGTTTGTACTCTGGCTCAAGTAATATTTTTTACAGTTATATTAGTTTTTTGTTTTTATATACATCGAGATTATTTTCATGTTATTTTCAATTTATAACGAGCTTTCAACCTCCGTATATTTACAAAAATAAAGCAAACCAAACATATTAGCTAGGTTGATTTGCTTTATTTTTGTAAATATACGGAGGTTGAAAGCTCGTTATAAATTTTAAATCTTTTTAGTTTTGATAAATATAAAAAAAATTAAAATTGTTATTTTTTCTATGGAAAACTTATACAAGATTTTTTTTTTAATTATTCATTAATAATAGTAAAAATTGCATATTTCGTAAATATTTGGCCAATTTGTGAAAAGTGAATATAAAAAACAAATTGCATTAAATTTATTTTTGACGCTGAAAAAAATTTTCAATTCCACAATAGAAAAGTAAGGAAGCGTACCATTCAAATGAAATTTAAATGGTGATGATACTGCCATTTTTTAAATTTCCTGTTTTACGAATGTATCAATTTAGGTAAATTTAATCCTTTATCTCTTTTTTTAATAGCAATTCAAATAAAATTCACAAAAGCTATTCCAACTGTTCTAAAAAATATGTCTTAAAATACAAGTTTTTAATGAAAATTCTTTAAATTTTAAGAGCATATTTTCCGTTCTTTAAGGCCTTTTTTAATCTGCATAAATCTGTTTTAAGCGCAATTTAGTTTTTGAATGTTGTGCACAACTTGCTTCATATATTTAGTGCACAAAACTTTATATTTAAACCACTTCTTGCTTCATCGTTGTGGTGTAATGGTTAGCGCGTTGGACTGTTACACAGATGGTCCCGGGTTCGATTCCCGGTGACGACAACATCAATTAGAAAAAAATAATATGTATGAGTTTTCTATCACTTATATGTATCACTGCGCACACCTTCGGTGTTCTCATAGCACTTAACCCCACCGTAGTAAAATAATGAATCAGGGCTATGAAACAAAAAGCTTCAATAAATTCGTCAACTCTACATCAGGTGGTAACAACTGTTCTAAGACTTATCATCTCGCGCAATTACAGTGTTGCCATGTTTGAAGCCCTTCATCTTTCACCACCTTTCATCTCTCCACTATCCCCTTTCTAAAGAAAGCAACACTTTAATTAATAGGAAGAATTTCCTGAGTGTTGCTTCTCTTTTAAAAAAAAAAAAAAAAAAAAAAAAAAAAAAACAGATTGATGGCTTTCGAAAAGTTTTAAATGCAAACCGCCAAAATTTAAAAGCATTTTTCTTAAAATCTGAACCATTGATCAAAAAATTAAGTACACCATTAAAATAAGCATGTCCGAATTATATATATAACTAATGGTCAGATATTTATTAATTTTTTCTATGTCATGCCGTGTTATAAATCGTTTCAGAAAACATATACTAAAACTTATATCAATTGATTCTGTTAAATCAGGCATATCCATTTATGACATTTAATATTATTTTAATTTAAAATGTTACGAAATAAAAATTAAAAAAAAAAATTTATTTAAATTTTGATTTTATTTTTATTAGATCTTCAACTAAGGAATACATTACTTTAAGGCTCTGCCAAAATAGGAGTGTTCAATTCATTTTAATAAAATGGTTACATTAATGCCTTGCTAAAAACGATCAGATTTCAAAAATCTATGGCTCTCATAAAATTCAAGAACCCGGTTGAAAAAGTTCATATATATAGATATTTATAAAGGGTTTGATAATCATCATAAATTATCATATTATAATAAAAGCTTATTTTTCTTAGGAAAAAGCAGGATATATTTAAATTTAACGAGCACTGTTAATTCAGGAATATTTTTAAACCTTTATTTAATTAATCTAACTAAATCTAGATTAATTATATAATTTGAACAAAATTTTACATAAATTGGTAAAAAAAAAATGTAAAAAATTTCAGGATTTTCAAGATTTTTACAAAAAATATACATGTAATGTACGTTCATATATGGATGACCATAAAAAATAACATATGAACATATATGAAAATATAAGTATGTACGAATATGGATGATCATATAGGATCATCAGGGACAGGAACTTCATGCATTAAAAAAGGCGTGAAAAATCTTGAAATATGCACTGAAATCTACAAAAATATGCACTTATTATTCTTGTTAATGTAAATTTTCTTCGAAATAATTTTCTAAAAGTCTTAACTGGGATTTTGATAGTATCGAAGAAAATTAACGAAAACCGTGAAAAGAAAGGCACTTTAAATTAATTATTTTTCATGTTTTAAATTTAATTTGTATTGTTTAATATAAAAATATAATAAAAATATGCATTTTAAGCAAAAAAATGCAATAAAAATATGCATTTAATGCAAAATAAGTAAAAATATGCTATAACATATGCTTTAAATCAAAATATACATAAAAATGCATTCCCGGTTAAAAAAAAAGTTCATATATGTATGATCATATATATTTTTATATGATCAATATGATCATCCATATACGTACATACTAGAAAAATTCACCTTCATTTCCATATATATGACCATGTTCATAAAGCGTCCGCCATCTAACGTTTTTTTTTTCAACTAGTGCTTATTTCGTGAATGGTAACACTTAGCTCATGTCTGATTTGACAGATAATTAGTTTTATCCTTCCGCTGAACAAATATGGTCCGTATGTTCGTTATCTTCTGGAAAAAGTGAAAGAAACTGGCATCCTCATCGATAAACCAAAGCGTGAAAAGCCAAAAACAGTGCGTACACCCGAGAATATTGCTGCTGTGGCAGAAAGTGTGCGTGAAGCGCCATCAACATCAATTCACCGTCGTTCTCAGCAATTGAACATTTCGGAGACATCATTGAGACGAATTTTGCATAAAGACCTCGGTATGACGCCATACAAAGTCCAATTGGTTCAGGAGTTCAAAAAAAAGTTATTCGGCGGACCCTTTATATTATTTTATCCATATACGTTCATATATTATATATTTTTTTTGTATTTGTTTTTTGATATCATAAGTTTTTTAAACAGGACCGTACAGATAAATTTAAGAATTACTCAAAAATTTTAATTTTTTCTCTTATAATTAAAAAAACTTTTTGAAATTTCCATTTAATATCAAGATTTAATTATGATCTTGTACCTTTGAAATTTTAATAGTAAATATGAACTCACAGTTAAACAATTCATACTAATATTTAAAAAAAAAAACTTATTTCAAGGTGTGCGCGTTGCATTATTGCAAAATTGCGTTTTGCAGCTCTGAATATTTTAGCCAAATCGGACAGTGTTTCATGGACGCGCATCGAGATCAAAGTCAGATATATTGTATTCGCATAAGGGTGACAGGCAGTTTTTTTTAATTGCAAGGTGTGCAGGTCGTACGCCGGGTCTAAAACTTTAATGCTGAAAATTTGAGTCAAATCGTGCCATGCTTTCGGGACGCACGTCGAAGTCAGACATATTTGTTTTTTAAATAAAAATATTACAAAATTTTACAAATCAATTTTGTGTAGGTCACTTTGGCCCAAAATAGTTCATAGGGTTAATTTAATTTTTTTCGGTACACAAAATGATGAAGAATATTAACAAATTTATTTTATATAAAAAGTTAGATTTGCATATATCTGAACTTTGACCTCGATGCGCGTCCCGAAAGCGTTGTCCGCTTTGCCACAAATTTTCAGCACTGAAAACCCCTTAAACAAAATAGTTTTCCATGTCACCCTAATGCCCATATATAAAACTAATATTTCCATATTTTTCCATATATGTCCATATATAAATATATTTGTAAATATATGAACTTTTTTAACCGGGTTAATATCAAAAATATGCACTAACAAATCGATGCCACTTTAACAAATTCTATTATTCGCAAAGCTATTTTGTTTACCCTGTTTTCAGACTCAAGTGAAAAAACATGCATTTGCATGAACTTCCTGTCCCTGATGATCATATAGAAAATATGTATGATATATGTATATGAATATATGAATATAAATGAACTTTTTTAGCCGGGAATGCTCATTAGGATTTTAAAAATACTTTCAGTATATTGGCAACTCAATAATGAGGTTTTGTTTATTTTCAATTAAATTTTAGGTGTAGTCACATTACATTTTATAAAGTCCTAATACAGTAAAACTCGCTTAAGATGAACTCGGTTAAGACGAACCCTCGGTTAATACGAACTGTTTTAAGCAGTCCCAAAAACTCGTTTTCATACAAATTACCATGTTTAGTACACTCTTTATCCGTTTAATGGGATAGACCTAATATGAATTTCATATTCGTGGATGACTTTCTAGATATAGATGCTAATGTTTTGACGTCATATACTTTATCAGTGAAGAAATATTGGAAATTGTTAATCGAACAAAATCGTGTGCCGAAGAAGCTGACAATCATATTTTGGTAATAGAAAAACTTATAACGAATGAAATCGTTAATTCAGTCATTCAGAAAAAAATAACAGATTTTTTTTTTTTTAAATGAAGAAAAAAAAATTTAAAAAAAAAAAAAAAAAAATTTTAATTGAATTTTTAATTGTGAATGCATGAAATGCTAATTTTATTTTTTTATTTATGTAAAAATCTTGTTTTTGTTTTAATAAATACATATTTTTTATCGTTAAAAAAAACCCGCTTAATACGAACCTCGCTTAAGACGAACTACTTTTTTTGATCCCTCGGAGTTCGTCTTAACCGGGTTTTACTGTACTAAAAAATTATGGGATTTGTATACTTTTTTTGAGTTTAAATGAGAAAAAGTGCTGAAATTTGATAGAAATACATTTGGATGGTCATAAACTTTATAGCTTGCCAGCAGTGCTGCCAACCCAATTAGTTCAAAAATCGTCAAATTTGGTTCAAAAAATCTTCAAAATCGTCATTTTGAGAATGAAAAATCGTCAAAGAATCGTCATTCCGAAAACTATTTACATTCCAATAAAAAATTTAAATTTTACGTTTTAATTACTTTAATTGTAATTATTTCACAATTTTAAAGTTCTTTTTTATTAGTTCCTTTACAAATGACTCTGAGTCTTAAAAACACAACTCCCAATACTTGTTTCGGGGAATAGAATTTCAAAATCACTGACCTATTTTAAAATCTGCAAAATTACTTTAGTTTTAAAATTTGTTTCCGATATTTGGTTTCACAAAATTTGGGCATACATACAATAAAAAGGGAATTAAAGAAAAATATTGATTTACCTAGAATCAAAAATGTAGAAAATCACTCTTTTATCAGTGATTTTGAAACTAAATGATTAAAAAATTATTAAAAAATAAAGATTATGGATTTGCCTTTGTAAAATATATAAAAAAATCCATTCGAATTTCGTTATTTTTTAATTAAAATTAAAATAAACAGTTCAAAATTATGGAGTTTATATTTAGTTGATCATTAAATGGGTAAATGAAGAATTTTTATTCGATTTGAGATCATTTTATCACATTTCACTTAAAAAAATCGTCAAAATGGAGACAAATCGTCAAAGTTGGCAGCGCTGCTTGCCAGTACATCAAATCAGAACTTTTGTGTTCAACTTGTGTTATTATCAAAATATATAAAGTTATACTAAAGCGTGAACAAAAGCTAACTAGATTCAGTTCAAAACATGTTTTTTTTAAACATGCGTTTTCACAAATAAAAACTAACTAGCAAGAGACAAAAAAGAAGTTTTTGACAACTAAAAACTAGAGAAGAGACCAAAAGAAAGTCGTTTTTGATTAGCCTGCATTTATTACTAAAATATTATATGGGCGCTAAATGAGGTAAATTATTGTAAGTAAACCAAAAGCATACTGTGAACCTCCCTAATATGATATAATGTGGTTAAGTTTGATTGGCTCTTGAATACGTTGGTTTTACTTCAACGAATTGTTTGTTTACAAATAAATATTTCTCATGCAGACTTTTAACTGTTTATATTCTTGTTATTTCCCAGAATTCAATTTCGTTAAGTTTTGAATTTTTATGACATTTGGGGGTAACAAGAAAAATTCCCCTATTTATTATGATTCGCTATAGGGTTCTCCCCTATTTATTAAAATCTGCTTTCTGGTTCTCCCCATTTTATGATTTTAGGTTGAAAAAAAAATATTGCTTTCGGGTTTCCCCCTACTTATTCAATATTTATAGTTTGTGGTTTGGACTAGTTTTGAACATTTTAGGCCGTTGCGTTAACCTGAAAGTTGAACTGAAAACGAATTATATGAATTACACTGTGCAATAAGAAATTGTATCCTTAGCAAAACCAACGGGATATAAAAATAGGCTATTAGTAGACCAAAAACCTCCTATGCCAGGGCTGGCAAAACAATGACAAAACAAAATGATGCCGTGTACCACTTCACAATCAGATATATATCTTACTTAGTGGTCCGATTGTAATGAAATTTGCTACAGGCATAAGTGACGTCATATCGAGCTTTGATTTTGAGCTTTAGACCACCCGTGGCAGAAATATGACAGGGAACTTTTTACATATAACATTTTGAGTGCTCGCCATTTACTTGTTTCTAATACAAATCAAAAAATGAACATATTTGTAATCTGCTAGTAGAGATTAGAGATGGGTACTTGAGCAGAATTCTGCGTGATTCACGTAAATCAGTAAAACCAAATTTTACTCACGTGAGCGTTAGTGAGTGTGTGTAGGAAAAAATTATTTGTGTGTGAGTGTGCCAAAACAAACAATTTTGTTTTAGCTTTAGTAAATGTTCCCTGCAGGAAGCTTGGGGTCAAGTGTCTCCAAGTCTCCACTTTTGTCTACTATTTTGTTGACATTGTCAACTAAGCGTCTACACTTTTTACTTTATTAACTCACTAGTAAATTTTTGGTTCCAATGTCTACATATGGTAACATTAGAACTAATTAGTCACTAGTGAATCTATGGTTCTTATGTCTACATGTGGCCCCATAAGAACTAACGAGCCCCTAGTGAATCTTTGGTCCAATGTCTGCATATGGTCCCATAAGAACTACCTAGTCACTAGTGAATCTATGTTTCTAATGGCTACATATGGTGCCATAAGAACTACCTAGTCACTAGTGAATCTTTGGTTCCAATGTCTACATATGGTCCCATAAGAACTACCTATTCACTACCTAGTCAATAGTTCTAATGTCACTAGTGATTTTCAATGACACGTACATGTTAAATGTCTATAGCAAATTACATTGCCTGGGGAATATTTGGTTGGTAGTACTGGTGACACAGTCAATAGTGTATCAATACTGTTTCACTATTGACATTTCCTGCAGGGTTTTCTTTAACTTTTTCCCCATTGAATATTTTTTGAGGTTAAAATTCTAAATGAATGGTAAAATTAGATATTAAGAGGAAATTTAATTTAAACATTCTTTAACTCGATTCTGATGGCTTTTTTCAATTTTAACGGTTTTTTATATTATGTAAATTTTTTCCACTGAATATCTGTGAATTAGGATGTCGTGCCTTGTGAATCTTTATGTCATTCCCATGTAAAGTCCCCAAAATTTACTACATTTTTTGGAACAACAAGCTAATATGTTTGATTTGCTTTATTTTTGTAAATATACGGAGGTTGAAAGCTCGTTATAAATTGAAAATAACATAAAAATAATCTCGATGTATATAAAAAAAAAACTAATAAAACTGTAAAAAAAATCAAAATTTTTATTAAAAAGTGGACCGGGGAATGATCCTCTAAAATACTTCTCCAGTGATTCCAAATGTTAATATAGTTTCTATGAAAAAAATGTCATAACTAGCAAAAAAAAACTCCCAAACAAACTCCTCAACAAAGCCAAACGTTTCCAAACGTCAAAGTAATTTCTAAAACTTGTGGAAACAGTTTAAAGTGTTTTCCGCAAAACATGTTGCTTTCCTCATAATTGAAACCCGGTATTAAGGGCTAAAATTTAGTATTGACAAAAACAATATTTCTATTTTTGTATTTTATAAATTTTTTTTTATTTTAATATATATATTTTATATTATTTTTATTTTATTGAAAGAGAGCTTGATTAAACTCAGCTTTTCACAAAAATCCGTTAAAAGTTATTAAATTGAACTTCGTTAGTAAGGTAAATAGGGAGCTTTATAGGTTAGCCTATCTCTTTGCTATTTGTACTATCATTCGAATAGTTAAATAATAAAATAAATATCAAAAATATTGAAAATATTTTTAAAGTTGTTTCGAAATATTCGGGTTCTTGCTGAACATATTTTCGATATACTACAAACATTGTAAAAGCTGCACCGGAGCTGAATAAAGTGTTAAACTAAACATTAATCTGGCATGTTTCATAGTTATTTTATGAATTTAAAAGGGAGAGTCGGTCTAACGGTCCGTTATTGACACGTTAACGGTCCGTTTCATATGGACATTTATTTCAATGTAAACTCCGTTTTCAGCACGTCATAACGGTTAAATTGATTTGAATCAAATTCGATGTTCTTCAAAATCCGTTTTCTGGTCCGTATACTGATGCAGAAAACGGTACGTAAAAGGATTCGAATTCCGTCAAAGCCGTATCGTAAACGGTTACATTTTAAAAAGAATAGTATTGATTACATAAATCTCTTTTGAAGAATTCTTGATTGTTAATTGATTATGATTACAAATAATCCAAAAATAATCAATATTAATTAAGATTATGAGAAAATAATCAAAAATAATCAAAAGTATTCAAAAAAATAATTAATTACTTTCAAGGATTATTTTTGATTATATTTTTTATTTTTTTTTTTTTTTTTTTTTTTTTTTAGATTATTTTTTTGAATCTACATCATTTATACATACATTTTATTTTTAAAAATTTGCATTTACAACATAAACAAATTCTGAACAAATAAAACAAAATTAGATAGTTTTTGTATGCAAAATATAGGAAAATTCACTTCAATAACAAAACAATCAATAACAATTTTAGTACTTCCTAAATCAACAAAGAGGGAAAAATACATGAAAAAATAATAAAGAAAAACAAATACATTCAGAATACATTCAAGTCACAAAAAAAAAGTTTTATAATTTACATATATTTACAATTGGCCTTCATTACAACTAATTTTTCAAAATAAAAATCAGACAATGCCGCCTTGGACTGTTGACCATCGCGGCAAAAAAAAACAGACGTTCAACTGTAGCTGAAGACGTCAAGGGCGTGTTAAAAAAATAAATGTATCCCTTAGTAAATCCTATTTTTGCCAACTGATGTTTTATTGCGGATCGTTGGTCAACTTTAATCTGTTCCTGTAGAGAAGGACTTACTTCAATTTCATCATCTGCAAAGTCAAATCTTTAAAGTAAAAAACAAAATAAATGTACGCATAAGCTCACCATCATCAGTGAAATAAAAAAAAAATTGGGAATATTCGATACATTATTAATTATCGTTTCAAAATTTAATGTTTTACAATTTTTGGCTTAAAAACTGTAGTGTTTTTAAAACTCTGCTGGTTATATTCTCGACAGTTAATTCCGGTAATTCTGGACTTAATATCTGCAACACCTTGAGCCATTTCATTTTGATGCTTTGGGTTAGTACTGTTAATAATGTTGACGAATTTTTCAAATTTTGCCACTTTTTTTTTTAAAATTTTGACGTTTTTTTTTTTGTAATTTTGACGATTTTTTTTAATTTTGACGATTTTAAATAATTTTGACGATTTTTTGAAATGTTGACGATTTTTTTGCAATTTTAACGATTATTTGTTTAATGCACAAGCAATTGCTTTCAAATCCATATAAAAAAATTAAAAAATCTTAACAAACACTTGGTATGTGGCAATGAAAAAGCAGAACCGATATTGAAGCAGCTGTATGGAGAACAAATATTAGGTATCAATTTAGAGTATCAGTATTTATTAAACAAAATTTCACCAAAAAACTAAAAAATTTCAATAATAATTTAAATTGTAATAATAATCGTCTATGTAATCCTTTAAATGTAGTTAATGTTAATTCCGTAAGCAAAGTTACAACGCATATAGTAAATTTTGTAGCTTTTAATATAAATGGCTTAGAAAATAAACAACTTTTCCCCGATTTCTTTAAGTATCTTGGACATTGTGATGTGTTTATGCTTATTGAAACTCATATTACTAATGATAACACAATAAGAATGAGCAAATATTTTGGTAATCATGACTTGTATTGGAAACCGGCAATAAGAAGAGAGAGATGTGGTAGAGCAAGTGGTGGATGTTTGTATGGTGTTAAAAAGGAACTCAAAACCAAAGGCTTAAAGCATTTCTATCTTAACGAAAATGGGTTAGATTTAATAAGATTGCAGTCCGGTGAAACAAAAATAACATTAATACCTCTTTATATAAGAGGGACAAATTGGCATAGTGAATTTTTAGAAGTAAAAGAATATTTTCAGTCAACTTCAGAGATCGTACCCATTATTATGGGGGATATTAATATCAGAATTGGCAACTTACAACAATATATAGAAGATACATATAAAGATGAGTTTATCATGGGAAAGAATGAAAGAAAATCTCTAGATTTTAAAATAAATGCTATTGGTAGAGAGTTTGTTGAATTCTGCAATGATTATGGTCTAATAATATTGAACGGTAGAACAGTTGGAGATGAAATAGGAAATCTAACCTGTATTAAAACAAATGGTAGCTCTGTTAACGATATCTGTGCAATATCACAGGAAGGATTGGGTTTTGTTGAAAGTTTTGAGGTAGAAAACAAAATATGGTCTGATCATATGCCCATCAAGTTAAAGTTAAAAATTAGTTCCTCTGATGTTGTTAAAGAACTTGAAATGCTGCCAAAACTGGTGTGGAGAGATTCGCATAGGCAAGCTTATCAACGAAAATTAAATGTGAATTTAAATCTGGAGGAAGAAAGAACGTATAGCTTAGAAGCACTGGTCTCAGTAATTAGAAAATCTTCTATTGGAAATCAAAATTCCAGCACTCCAAAGTTTAAGCAGAGGTGGTTTAATTACAGGTGTCTACATGCTAGAGAAAATGTATTTAAAATGCTTAATAAATTCAGATCGTCAAATGAGGTAATAGATAAACAAAATTATTTAATTGCTCAAAAAAACTACAAAAATGTCTGTGAAAGAAGAAAAAGTGAATACTTTGAAGAACTAGAAAACAAAATAAATCGAGTGAATGATGCGAAAAACTGGTGGAGAATTGCAAAAGAGATTAGAGGAAATGAGCTACATATAGGATCAGCAATTGCAGCTGAAGAGTTTAAGAATTATTTAAAAATCTACTAAATCCATTAGAAACTACTAACACTATTCATTATGCTCCCATGCTTAATGTAGATCAAGATCTTGATAGAAGAATCACAAAACAAGAAGTAGGCATGATATTGAACAAGATGAAAAGGAATAAAGCGCCTGGAGAAGATAGAGTTTCGTACGAGTTCTTACAAAATGCCACGGATGAGTTTGTGGATCAACTTGTTAATAGCTATAATTACATATTTGAAAAAGGCATAGTAAGTGACGTTTTTGAAAAATCAATAATTTTCCCAATATTCAAAAAGGGTGATCCAAACATACCTAATAACTATAGAGGCATTTCGTTTATGAATTGCATAGCAAAGGTTTTCATGGGTATAATAAACGAAAGAATATCGTCATGGGTACAAAAGAATAGAATTTTAAACGAATACCAAGCAGGATTTCGCAAAAACTACTCCACTGCAGATAATATATTCAACCTGGCGTCACTGGTACACCTTAAATTTCAAGAAAATAAAAAAGTCTACGCATTTTTCGTAGACTTTAGAGCTGCATTTGATAAAGTCCCTAGAAATCAATTGATATATAAATTACATGCCATGGGGTTGTCGACAAAGGTGGTAAACCTCTTGGAGAGCATTTATAGAAAAACTAAGTCTGCAGTTTGGACAGGTAGTGAGATCTCGGAGTATTTTGAAACGTTTTCTGGTGTCAAACAGGGATGCCTTCTTTCCCCACTACTTTTCACCCTGTATTTGAACGATCTGCATGAGGATTTGGAAGGGGGATTGATGATTGAGGAATTAAATATCCGTATCCTTTTATATGCAGATGATATAGTCATCCTTGCAGATAAAAAACATGTTTTGCAAGAGATGATAAATAATCTGGAAAAGTATTGCGACAAGTGGAATATGGAGGTGAATATTGATAAATCTGATATTATGGTATTTAGAAAGGGAGGACGATTGGCAAACGACGAAAAATGGTATTACAAACAAGAACAAGTAAGAATTGTGTCTGAATTTTGCTATCTTGGAGTAATACTTACACCTAAAATGTCTTTCACAAAACATGTAGAATGCAGAAACAATGCGGCCAAAAATAGCATTAACTCAACATGGCATAGCTATCTAAACAAACCAAATGTATCGCTTCGATCTAAATGGAAAATCTTTCAGGCTGTTTGCAGAGCTATACAAGCTTATGGAGCCCAAATTTGGGGATTTTCCTCATTCGAAATCGTTAACAAACTGCAAAGGTACTTTTTAAAGCGAGTTCTTAAACTTCCCGACAACATTCCCAATTATGCACTGGCTTTAGAAACCGGAGCTGAAGAGAGCCATTTTTACACCTTGAGCTTACATCTTAACTATATTGGAAATGTTCTATATAACTATAATGCAGAAAGACTGCCACACAAACTCTCTAAATTAATTCTACAGAAAAAATTGTTCTGGGCTAAAGAGATAAATAAAATTGGTGAAGAGGTGAACGTTTGCTTTAGTACAGGGTTGTATAAATCTGAGTGGATTGCGAAAAGCGGTGAATTTGTATCTAAACTTAAGGAAAAAAACCATAATAAATTTGTGGAAAGTGCAACAATGAGCGAAACACGTATTTATAAATATTTAAATCCTGTTATGGGTTTTGGTTACATAATAGAAGAAAATCTTAAAGCAGCCGAAATATCAGCATTACTCAAAGCCCGTGCTGATGCATTGCCACTTAAGAAAAGCCTTTTTAATAACAACACAGGCAACGTTTGCAACTTGTGTAATACTGGAGAAGAAGAGGATATAACACATTTTATGGGAAAATGTCCAGTACTTAGAGAGTTTAGGGTAAGGTTTACCGGTAAAACACACTTTGAAAGAGAATATTTGATTAATTTATTAAATGGAGCCACATGTAGTTGGAAAAATCTAGCAAACTTTATAGAAGTTGCATTAAAATATAGAAAAAATTTGCTTATGGAATATAATAATTAACCATTAAAATTATATCAATAGTTTAAATTCAAAAGAATTAAAAGAAAATCATATATTTATTGTTAAAACACGTTTTGAAATTGAAATGTAGTATTATAGGCTGACGACTTTATGTCAGAGCCTTTTAAAACCTTTATTTTTAAATTTTTTATTAATAAAGTTTTCTAATCTAATCTAATCTAAATTAAGAAGAATGCAGAATTATGAAGAATGCAAACAAAAATTATCAAATCGATGAACACAATAATAATAACAAAAAATTAAGAAAACAACTAACATTAAATACTGGTAGAATTTCATGTAGAAAAATGTATTTGTGACAGTATTGCCATAATTTCGCAAAATAAAAAAAATAATTATAAACAATCAAAAGTAATCTTTGAAAGTAGTCGAATTATTTTTTGATTACTTTTTATTATTTTTGATTATTTTCTCGTAATTTTTATTAATCTTGATTATTTTTGGATTATCTGTAATCGTAATCAATTAGTAATCGTGCGAATCCGAAAATAATCGTAATATAATCATTACTAAACCTTTCACAAAAAAAAAAAATCTAATTACTAATTATTACGATTAGTAATCATTACTTAACAGCTATGCGTAAACGTAACGTTTTGTTTGTTGGGTAAAAATTTATCAATAATAACAAATGAAGGGTTTATTGTAAAAACTTGATAAGCCACATATATTGTTTTATGGATTTTCGTTGTTTTCTATACATTTATTGATTAGAATTTGATAGAAGTCTTGCTTAAACACTTATTACAAGTACCTACAGTATAAACAAAGACATATTTGTTGCATGTTTTTAATCTTTAAAGGACGAAAACAAACTAAAACTAGAATATGGCTTATGAAGTTTTTACAATAAGCCCTTTAAACATAAACTAAACAAGAATTGTAAAAAAGTAGACAAATTTTTTATTTTTTTAAAAAAACTAACAAAACTAACTGTTTGCCGCAAAAATACTGTAGAAGTTGTAGTTGGTTTATTAAAATACAAAATAACTGCTTCAGACAACTGCTACAAAAATACAGTAATTTTTCTTAGTTGTTTTCTTAATATAACTTTCATAATTATGCTTACCAGACGTACTATTTTCAGCAGTACACTTACTTTTTCCCCCATTGTACTTATTTTTGCATAACACTTAAAAAAGTATGACTATTTTTGTTAAAAACATTAAATGCGATTTTTTATTTGCTTTTTGTTCTGAGTGTAAAAAGCAGATGCAGGTTATTTGAAACGCCCTGTAACAATGTCTCATGTCTGCTGAGCGCTGCCAATTTTGATGATTTGTCTCCATTATTAAGATATGATATATAAGATGACGATTTTTCAAAAAGCTTATTATGGAAAATGACAATTTTTTAAAATTTGTTTTTATTCAATTTTTTAAGTTTTTCTGTTTCATTTATTGTCAAAATTTAATCTTATTTATTTTATTTTCATTGAAAACATTAACATGATCTCAAGCAGAAGAAAAATTATTAATTTTCGCTTTTAATGATCAACTAAATAAAAACTTCTATATTTTAATTTTATTTAAAAATTTATTAAAAAAAATATATAACTCAAACCGAACATATTTTTTATACAAATATTTTAGTAAGAAAATTTAAAAATGTTAATTTTCCAATAATTTAAATCATTTAGTGATTTTCCGCGTTTTTGAATCTTGCTTAATCAATACAGGGTGTCCGCCGGGAAGGTATACTACTTTGTTTGTTTATAATTTTTTATTAAATGAAAGAGAATGGATCTTATATTGATAAATGCTTTATTTAATGTCGGCAATTATGCACACAGAGAAATAAAGTGCCAACCGATCTAAAAAGTGTATATTAATGGTAACAACTTATAAGTTCAGTTAATACTACAATATTTACATTACATTTATGAATATTTTAGGTGTTGCAACTAAAATGTTGTTGAATTAAGCGAACTTTGTTATAAAAACTAATGTCAGGTTGTGCCAACCGTCTGAAATTCGTAATCACCGAATTTGAGTCGTAGTAACGGAATTTCAGTTGGCAAATAGCTAAATTTTTCTCTGTGTGTGATCAGATAAATGTTCGCCTCTGTTAGCCTCACAAATGCGAGCCCTTTTGAGCACATTTTTTATTACATTCGAACACATTTCACGCGGTATTTCATTAATTTCATCACGAATATTTTGTTTGAGTTGCTCAAGCGTTTCTGGTTTGTTTGCATAAACCTTGCTTTTCAGATATCCCCACAAAAAGAAGTCCGGATCAGTCAAATCAGGCGACCGTGGAGGCCAATCAACATTACCATTTCTTGAAATAACACGTAACTTTCTCATCGTCACAGTAATCGAAGATTGATTTTGATAAAATGTTTTAACGATTAAAACACGTTGGTTTATCGAATATTTTTCCATAATAAATTTGCCACGTGTCTACTTCACGACTGCCAAATATGAACTGTCAAGACTAATGTTTACCAAAATGGCGGCAAAACAAAGTAGTATACCTTCCCGGCGGACACCCTGTATTTTTCTTGAATGACATTTTTTGTATGTTCAAATTTTGTGGAACCAAATACCGGAAAAAAACATTTAAAAATTTACAATTTGTCATCGAATTTTGCAGATTTCAGATGTTCTTACACACAGAGAAAAATTTAGCCAACTGAAATTCGGTTACTACACTCAGGGAACTTCTGCTTTAAAAATATGTAGTTGTTTGGGTTGTAATACAGTTTCTTTATTTTTAATGTAAATGTCAGTCATTTGTAGAACAAATTAAATTTTTTACTAACCCTGTAGTTCATTAAAAAAAAAAACAAACCACATTAAATGACTGTTTTATGATTTTACATTATTTTTTTTTTTTTTTTAATAAATGTTTGTTTATTTTTTTAACTAACATGTGGTTCGTTTAGTAATTTTTTGAACATTATAAAACAAATGACAATGTTAGTTGAATTTACTGAAATGTAAATCGCCCTTTCTTTAAGTGACATTGCATTTGTTTTTACCTACATTTGCAGTGGTCTTTACCTACATAGTATTCTAAGTGTAGTAATTTAAAACAATCTAGTATGTGATGAAGACCGATCGTTTTTGAAACAACAATTGTTTTAATTTGAATAATATTGAAAGCTGTAAATTGATATTCCAGACTTAACTCAAATCCCTTTTTGCTTTATATTAAATTTTGATTTTTATCTGAACCGATCGAAATCAAAATCGATAGCTTTTCATCACATGCCAAAATTTACAAAATTGTATACCGTTTATTTGCATTTTTATTACATTTTATCGTTATAAGTATTCGTTTTGATTTTTTTTCTCTTAAATATAGTACGATTTCGTTTTTTGGTTTTGTAATTTGTTGAAAAGAGTTAACATTAACAGCATAATGATAAAGTGAAAATTTGTAAAGTTAAAGACAAACAAAAAATGTTTTCAAAATTGTTTTTGGTGTAATTGAAGTTGATAATTAGTTATTTCAAACTAACTACAAAATATGAAAAAAAAAAATTGAAAAAATTATAATTGTAAACGTTTTACAAACCACCGCCAGAACGATCTACAGTAATCTTTGTTTTCAGATTAGCAGCTTCGTGCTTTTGTTCCTCCAATTCAGCCATACGAGCGAAACGTGAATACGCTACATCGCCAGTTTTAATAGCAGACATCATCTAGAAAGAAATTTTGAATTCATAAAAGTTAATTTTACAGTATATTAAGCAAACACTCATAATTACACTGCGCAACTCGAAAAATAAAACAACCCAGCTAAAGTTTCTATTACCCGGTAATAGGTTTGGGAATAAGAAAGTAAGTTTCTTTTCTATTACAAATCCTATTATCCTATGTCCAGTCTGGTAACAACTTACAAACTCTATTAATTTTTAAATCAGACTAGACTAGTTTCTGCCTTTTTATGGACAGGCATCATCAGTGATTTTCCATTTAAATTATATTATTATTTGTGTCTTATAATTGCCAGATTTTTCAACAACCAGCGGCTGTAAGAATCAAACCTGCGCTCATCTTACATTACAAACGTAACAATACCAAGTCATGACCATTTAGCGATACTTGGGTGTGTATGGCCTCGTATATAATGCAGCTAAATTGCAATTTTCTTTCCTATTAGCTTTTTCTTTTATTGTTTATTATACTCAGAAGTGACAACACTAACAAACACAAATATTCTATTTTTAGATTTTTGTTTATTTTTCTAATCTCCTCCGTCTCTATTTCACAACGTTTTTTTAACTAAAAATATTGAACATGAAATTTTTATAAGTTTTGAGTGGAAAAATAAACATTTTGTAAAATTTCAATTTATTATTCTGATTATTTTAGTGTTAGGTCTAAAAGTTATTTGGTCCAAAATTGAGAAAAATCGTTAAGCTTTAACTCGTGGAGGCCGCTACCAATGTTTTTGATTTTTGAAAACGTTTCTTAAATTGTTTTAATAAAAATATGTCCTGCGACATATAATTTTTTATTAACGGTTTTCGAGGCTAACGATTTTCGAGATATTGAGATCTGATTTTTCACTAAAAATGATTTTGCACTAAAATGAATTAAAATTAATTTCAATTTTTTGTCCGATTTTTCGATAAATTTCGCACCACAAAACTATTGCACCTGATGCTACCACAATAAAAGCATTATTTAATGAAAATCAAAAGTAAAAGTTAACAATCCTTGAATTGAAAAGAATAACAATTTTACTATGTAATTGTTCTGTTTTCCGAGATATTTGTAGGTAAATTTACAAGTGGTCCTTCAACCAATATTGACATAATTATGCTCAAATGAAAACAACAGAACAAATGACTGTCTATATGACGTTAAACTGTACTGAAAAGTAGTTTTGTCTGTTTTTGTTAGTGCAAAAAAACAAAAATTTAGGATCATTTTTAAAAAATTTGTAGAATAGAGGATGAAAAGTCCATTTTGAAAAAAAAAATCTAGTCACAATATCTCGAAAACGGTTAGTCTGATTTCAAAAATGTTTAAATATTCCTACTAAGCATGCCAAAATTAATTAAAAATGATGTGTCGCAAGACATTTTTTTATTAAAGCAGTTCAAGGAAAATTTAAAAAATCGAAAACTTCGTACGTGGGCCGTCACACAGTGGTCAATTTCGCGAGATAGCGGTCAAAACTCTATAACTTTTGACCGGATTGGTATTTTTTTACGCAATTTTGTTTTGTTCAATAGGAGGGACTTTAAGCTTCAATTTGCGTGTTCAAACGTAAAAATCGACTGATAGGAACGTAAGTAATGTGGAGTTAAAAATGCATTTTAATTTTTGTTGAGTTTCCATGTAAAAGTTGAATATTTTGACATTTTAAATAGGTATTTTTTTATAATTTCTTATTTTCTTCAATCGTATTTTACAACCAATACTTATTTATTATTCCTAAACTTAATTTTGGTCAGAAAATGCCAACATTTGGCCCCTGACATTTATTTAGTCTCAATACTCACAGGGGCCAAAGGTTGGTTTTTTGGAAGAAAGCTAATTCTTGTGAGGATTAAACTGAAAAATAACACTGAAATTCCCAACAATATCAATACCATTTGGATATATTATATACAGAACACAACATCGATAAAATTTTAAGTAAACTTTTACTATTGATTTAAAGTGCACATATATTTTATTTAAATGTATTAATAAAAATTTATACTAAAATTATAAACAAATTATAATCTTTAAACTAGTATTAATTAAACAATATTAGTAAAAATTTCTTCCAAATAGCTTTGATTTTCATTTTGCAGTAGTTGTTTAGCTTCTTCATCTAACTCTAATGAGGTTGATTTCCATTTTTGTCGAATACTGGACATATATGGGTCTGATGTGCACAACAAAATATTAATAAGATCTTCATTAGTACAATATCTGGATATTTTTCTTGTATTGTGCTCGCGAAAGAATCTGTAGTCTTTGTTCCTTTTTTCTTGCGCTTCTTCTGAGAGATCTCCAATTGGAAGCATATTGTGCTGATACCACATAATTTGAGAGTTAACAGGTACTGGCAATAATATAACAGGTACTTGGTTTTACCAGTTATTTCCATTGGTTTTAAATTTATTTGCAATTTTCAGGTATTTAAGTTATGTAATATTAGATGGCAATAAAATCATTTTTTACCTTTTCCAAATGAATTGCCAGATACCACATAATTTGAGAGTTCTATTGTCATTTTTGTCAAAATTTTGATACACCCTTCTATGTGGACTAGGTCCAAATATGGGCCAACTTCTCCTAATTTCAACAGAATTATTTTTTGGGTCAATAAGAACTCTTGTACAAAATTTCATCAAAATATATGCATAACAGCCACTTTCACATACAAATAACTTCTCAAAAAATATGACGTGCATTTGTACCGAATATCTTACCTTGGGTCAGAAAAATTGCTGTCGCTCAAAAAGTGCAGTCCCGATGCATGGACATGTATATATAGGAATGTAGGGGAGAGTTAGGACTACAAAATAGTAAATTTGTGTTTTGACTCAGCTTGACTCACAGGAGTTTTGCTCTATGAAGTAGGAAATTTCCGAGAAATTTGACCTTTTTTAAAAAAAATATTTAAATTGTTCTGAAAACAGTAGAGCTTAATTTTTTTTACCAGTAATAGGAAATAAGTTAAGTTACAACACAAAATTTATTTCGTCCAAAAATCATGAAAAACAAAAAAGTTATGATCATTTAAACTTTAAAAATTAACTAAAAATATCATAAATTTATTAAATTCTGAAAAAGCCCATTTTGGACCACCCTGTTCTCAGTGAAATAGTTGAAATAGAGTTCTAATTTTTTGGCTCCCGAGGTTACTACTGTCTACTTTCATATGAGTCTAATAACTTTAAAATCGGAGAACAAAAACCAAAAGGAGTTTTGGCCGCTATCTCAAAATATTGACCACAGTGCGCCATGGGTTAACTTTTTGACAAGTTCTACAATAATCGCTACAATAATTGATAAAAATGTAAATTGAATAATATTTCAAAATTATTTAAATTTATAAAAAAAAAACATTTTTCAGTATATAACAGTTTAACCGGTTTTTTTTCAAATTCCAAAAACTGAAACCGGTTTTACAAAAATTTCAACTATTCAGAAAATCCAAAAACCGGGTTTCGAACAATGCGGTCGGTCCTTGAACCAATATTGACAAAAATTATGCTCAAATGAAAAGTGATATCTGTTTTGCTAGTGCAAAAATACAAAAATTTTGGAGAATTTTTAAAAAAAAATTAGATTGGAGGAGAAAACTAAATTTTTAGTATAAATCAAGTCACCATATCTCGAAAAACGTTACTTTGATTTCAATATTCGTGCTTAGCATGCCAAAATTATATACAAATGATGTATCGCAAGACATATTTTTATAAAAGCAGACTTGGGCGACGTCAATTACATTTCACAATCATTTACTTTGAAATTTTTCTTTATCATTAATAATTTCAGACCTACGCTCACAATTGTGAGTTTAAACGCTTCCTTGGAAGATTTGCAATACTTAACATGGGGACTAGTAACTACATATGGGTATTTAATTACAGGGCAATTATTCAATTATACCCAATCGCAGGTAATTAGACATAAAAAAGTAATTGGCCTGTAATTAAAAAACAAATAATAACTTTATTAAATAATTAAACGTGACCTAGAGCTCAATTATTTAATAAAGTCATTCATTTCAAAGGTCGAAAAACTTTTCATAATTTATAAAAACAAATAATATATATATCCCGCGTACAGGTGTCAACGTAGGGCTGAAATTATTAATGATATAGAAAAATTTCGCAAGTGAATGATTTTGAAATGTATTGACGTCGCCCAAGGCTGTATTAAAGCAGTTTAAGAAAAATTTTTAAAAATCGAAAACTTTGTACGCGGGACGCCGGTTATTGCCAGCCGATTTTTCTCAAAATACCGCTCCATCGAGGTAAGTACTTACTTCGGTAACATGTTACACCTAACTTACAGGTAAAGAGTTTTTCAAAAGTTTTTTTTATTTAATTTTTAATTTTTAAATCGAATATTATTTAAAAATTGTCAAATTTGTAATAAAAACTTAATTATATTTAATTTTGTGTAGAAACAAACTAATTATGTCATAAAAACATTTTAACATGTGAATTTGGTATTACACTCAAAAAAAAATTTTGAATCGCACTTTACTATTTTTGTACAAATTTTTAGTACAATTTTTTTTATTTTAGTAACATTTTTTGCTATTCTCATTTTACACATTACTGACTTTTGTACAAATTTTTGTTGCTGTTTTTGTAAAATATTTTACTAATATTTGAAAAACAGTTGCTAAATTTAACAAAAATTTGCTAATCAAAAAAAAAAAAAAATTATATATTTTAAACAAATTCAATTTTTGATTACAGAGTTAAAATAAAAATAACTCATAGAAATACACCTTTAAAAATAGCAAAAAAAAAGCTACTAAAAATTTGTTAAAAATTACCTTGCAGAAAAAACTACTAAATTTACCAGATTTTGTTTTTCTAAATATTAATAAAATAAGAACAGCAAAAATAAATCTGTTAGCTTTACAAATTAGAAAAAAAATTAGAAAAATCTTTTGTAGACTCAAAATAGCAAACAAACACTGTAATATTAACAAAATGTTTGCTATATTTACATTAAATTTAGTAGAATGCAAATAACAGTTTATTTTGCTAAAATCAACAGGAATTTTTGCTAAAAAATTGTAGACTGCTGATTTCATAAGGACAGACTTTTATTCGAATTAAAAAAAAAACTAAAAAATACTTTGAAAATTTTACATTTTTTAATGAGTTTTTTGTCTACTAATATTTAGTAAACGCTTTTGCTAATTTTAGCAGACTATTTTGCTATTTTTAATTAACTAAAATTTAGCTCAAATATAATAAAAAACTTGTAGATCAAACAGAATTATTTTTGCTGTTCTTATTTTATTAATATTTAGCAAAAAAAAATCTGTTAATTTAAGCAGTTTTTCAGCAAAATCATTTTTAACTAATTTTTAGTAGCCTTTTATGATATTAAATAATTTTGTATAATTTTATGTTCATATGTATTTTAAAAGAACATACGTAAACTATAAGTACTTCCCAATAAAATAGTAAAATCCAAATAACATGTTACAGAACAGTAAAATAGTAAAATCCAAATAACAGGTTGCAGAACAACTTATATTTTATTATAACAGGTTCTAATTTCTGTTCTACAGCCGATTCTTTTTATGTGGAGATTGTCCTATTTGCAATTGGTCCTTTACCTCCAAACTAGAACAGGTTGCTTTAGAACCGCTTCTAGAAAAAGTTCTGGAACAGTGAAACCTTACATTTTGACTCCCAAGAACCTGTTATAGAACCGGTTCCAACCGGTGGTAAAAGAGGCTGTTCTAGAACAGTTTGAAAGGTAATCTGTTCAATAGGTTTTAATTCCTGTTCTACAACCAATTCTTTTTGTATGAAATTTGTCCTATTTACAACAAGTTCTTTACCTCCAACCAAGAATGTTTTGGTACGAATGAAATACCGGTACAGATACAAATGCCGATATCAATACCTATATCGTTATTTGTTTCGGTGGCCAACCTTGCAAATAATTGTTCAGATTTGTATTTTTGCTGATACAGAAAATGCTTTAATCGATTGCGAAAAGGGATGATAAATAGTGTGAAAATAATAAAATATAGTAAAAACTGAGAAAAAAGCGAATTTCCTTGTTAACTCATTTTTGTCACAGTGTTCCTTTTTCGTACCAGTGCTTTTAAACGGCTATTTTTTTTTACTGGATAAAGATAGATAAATGTTTTAAAAATCTTGAAATAATTCAACATTTTGAGTATAATAGCGGATAACAAAATTGTGGAAAATTTGTAGCCAGAGTTGCCAAATTATTATTTCAAAAAATTAATTTTTGAACTTTTTTGATGAAACTTTTTCAAAAATTATTTAAAAACATAAAAAAGGCTAACTTTTTATATTTTTGATTATTATTTTGATAAACAAAATGTAAAATTTTATTTCTCTGCAGGAAATTAGTTCAGCGATTGCATACAATTTTTGAAAATCTGACCGATCGGACGATGAGTTTTTAGGTACAGAAAGTCTGAAATATTTTAAAATTTTTTCCGTTTTCACTCAAAACTTGAATTATGCATGGTTTTAATTAAAATACTACTAAACTTATAAAACTTATACTGTCAGGGTTGCCATATGACAATTTTAAAAAATTGTCAAAACCATGATGTTTTTCCACAAAAATTTAAAAATTGATTAACTTAAAAAAATAAATTTTTCATATATTTTGAATAAAGATTTGTTCACAAAATTATAAATTTTTAAAATATCTTAACCCTCTAACTGGCACACGATGTTTTGTAACGAAATTCAAACTATGTGCTCCACTAGAAAAAAATAATAAATTCTTCAATAAAATTGTTTATAGTTGCCTAATTTAGGCGAAATGAGCCAAAATATTTTAGGGTGTATTTTAAAAAACTAAAGCATATAAAAGAGAAGTTTTGAACTAAACTTATTTCTCTTACCAAGATATAACCACACTCCAACAACTATTTTTTTTCCGTTCCTATTTAAGAAGATATCACGATTTTCGCTTTTTGGAAAAAGCGAAATTAGGCGAAAAAGTATCGAAACTTCAATTTATATTGTTCAAACTTTAACGCTTTGCCAAATTTCATAAAAATCCGTCTATTAGTTTATAAGTTAAGATGATGTCCTTTAGAGGAATCCTGATAAAATCCTGTGAGTCCTTGGACCAAAGTAAGGACTTATTATTAAAGATAAAGCTTTAATCTTACTTATATTTTATTATAAAGAGTTTCTAGTCAACTTAAATTGGTTTTTAGATTTTTGAAAACTATGTTTTTTCAAAAATAATTATTTTTTGAAATATTACGAAGTTTTGATTTTGAAGCTTTCTCGTTTCCAAACCGTGGCCAGCACACGAAAAATTTCTTTGCAAAATATTTAGCAAATTTAGTTTTCTATCGGAATATATTAATTTCCAAGTATAAAACGCTTATTTGGCGCATTTGTGGTAAATTTTATGAAGACTGCCCTGAAGCAGCCATATCCGTTGTAGGGTTAAACCATCTAAGATTTATATGCTGTTTAATCTTCAAATTTGGTTGCTAATGCTTCCACAAGATGGCGCTTTAAGGCTAAACATATTAAATATTATTTGCAAAGTGTGGTTGAAAATTTCCATCGGATCCATGACGTGCCATTAATTAGTTAATTCCGCACATTTTGTAACCAAATTTATTTATTTATCATAAAAAACTAAGATGAAATATCTAATTTTTAAAATTTTATGTATGAAAAACTGTCTTAAAACATGCAAAACTTTAATGCAAATTTGCTAAAAAATCTGGCACATAAGTAAAAAAACTGGTACTCTTGTTTTCGATTTTAGGGGCTCATTTTGTAGCGCAGTGTTATTATGAGTAAAAAAGTAAATAACTGACCTGTAAATATTCATCAAGTTCAACTTGACCATTCATATTTGTATCAATTTCTCTAAGGATTTCATGTAATTGTTCACCAGATATATCAGCATCGCCAAAGCTCTGTGGGAAATAATATTACCATATATAATTCGAAGTTGAACTCCTTATGAAATATTTACCTTGAGAGCTCTGCGTATGTCATTAATAGAGACATAACCCTTGTTGTCTTTGTCGATAAGTTGGAAACGTTTGATATATGTTTGTATTTCATCCTTGGACAATTTGATGGGTATTTTTTCCTTGGAAGCACGATTTACCATTTGACCCATTTCATTAGCCAAAATTCTGAAGCCAGTTTAATTTGTTTCTAAGATAATAACGGAAATGTTAAAAATTTCTCGGTAAACATTTCAATATATTCCATACCTCTTTTTCGTCTTTGGACCATTTCAATTCCTCGCCCATAATATCTACAATAACGGGTAAAGCTTCTTGGGCAGCTTGTACATTGAGGAAAGCCAAACGTAAACGACGTGCAATCATATCAATAGTATTGCAAGCATATTCTCTAACGCCATAACGAATTTCAGCATCAATATAGGGAAACTCGGGATGAATACGATTACCAATAATGGGCCAACGTTTACCAGTTAGAGAGGCCATTTTGGCTACAGCAAAAGCACGATCACCATATGATTTAGCCAAATGTTGAGCAACTTCGCATTCCAAACCAAAATCTTGTACCAAACGAATATACATGGTAGGAGTCCAGCCTTGACCACCCTCAATCTTTAACAAAGATGTGACAGCTTCAGCACGTTCTGGTTTCAAATTACATGCTAAAAATGAACAAAAAAATCGATCAGAAATAGGTAATTATATATCTAAGAGTGCATTATATATTTGTTAAGACTTTTTTTTTATCATGTTAATGGAAATTTAAACATAATCTCTAGATCGATAACACTGCTGAATACTAGTTTTGTTGCCATAAATTTAATTTTGGATATTCGAAAAATCGGTATTCTGAAACTTTATTAGTGTATAGAATTAAGAAGCTCAAATTCACTTGAATCCAAAAAGAAAGGTTTTTTTTGATGAACCACTATCATACAAAAATTTTAATTTTTAATAATATATTTTGAGCCAATTTCTAACTCATTTTCGAAGCTTGTTTGCTGGCAGGGTAAAAATTAAAAATTGATAAATTGATTAAATATTTGGATGTTCCATACAAAAAATTGGATTTTTTGTCAAAACATGATTTTTTTTTTAAACCGGTTCAATACCGGTATCATACCGGTATTAAGATAAACGGTTGCGGTATTTTAAAATTCTGGTGTTTCGCTATTGGTATTGTATCGGTTATCAATTTTAAACGGATAACGGTATTTAAAAGGTATCGGTGACCAACCTTGCTACTTTAGCGTTATTTAAACTTAAGTTCAAAATCAAACTGGTAAAAAGCGAAAAGGTATTGAATGCCAACCCTGGTCATTACATAAGGTAAATTCATTAAGAGAGCAATTTAAAGAATTTTAGCTATTAGTATTTGGTAAATTGATGTAACGGTACATTTCAATTTCGAGTTCGACACATTTTACCCAAAAAGGGGTAATTTTCGTAATTATGTACTTGAAAATATAAAAATATCGCACACCTAGTTCAAAAGTGACTTAACTCAAAATTTTAGTTTTTCGGATTTATATGCTTAAACCATGCACAATACACAATAGAAATGACTGAAAATAACAGTTAAAGTGATTACAAATGTAGTCAAAAAGGTACTTTTTTATTTGAGTGTAACAGAGTATAAACCATTAAAGATAAATAAAGTTAAATTTTTATAAAAAATTTTTTTTTTACAATATATTTTTTAAATAACAAAAATAACTGTTGAAAACAGTAGTTTTTACAACTTAAGTAGTCGTTTTATGTTCATTGTTTTGTTGCTCGTTTTTATGGTTTAGGCATTTATTAAAGGTTAGTTCTGTGGTTTTCTAGAATAACCGCGTATGTCTTAAAATAAAAGTTTTCAGGAGAGCCAAATAAAGGTTTTTCTGAAAATTAGAGGCTATTTATGAAACTTTTGAACTTTTTTTTTAACAGTCATGTAGTTATAAGTAAAACAATATTTAATTTAAAATTTTGAGGTAAAATCCCAAAAGGACGAGATCCTAGAGAAAGTTAAAAAAAACAATGTCTAAAAATGACTTAAAGTGTGTGCAGAAAAAAACACTGATGTAGACATACGTTGTTATTTTTGGTAAAAAAAAATTGTCATACAAGTACGTATGTAGATTCCGTTGTTATTGTTTGAAAAATATTTGCTGCTTTTTTCATATTTTTTGTATAGAAATTTTGTAGGTATGTAAATTAAAATCTATCTAAGTATATATTTTTCTACTAAAGTAAAAAAAGTGGTAAGTTTTATTAAATTTTATTCAATTTGTATGATTACTTACTAAAACAAAAATAAAGAATACTTCACAAGAATTACATATTATATAAAAAATAAAAGGCAAATGCAATTCAATTCAATTTGATTTTAATTAAATTATATTGTTATATATTTTATATTATTAAAAAATAACACTGAGGTTGTATATATTACTCTTGTTCTGAGTCTACATCGTGTATAAAATTTGGTGTTTTTCCAGATTCTCTAAGATTTTTATAAAAATTATGAAATATATCCGGAATTAATGTCAATAAATTAATTAGATCTTTATTTTTTTCCGAAGAGATAGGAACTGTTGTTTCATTTATTACATGAAGTTCAAAATTTTTGACATTTTCGATTTTAATATTTTTATTTTTTAGGATATTAATTTTGAGAGCACTGCTGTTATAATATTTTCTATATTCAATTTCATTAAAGGAACCTTTTTTGTATATAATATTTCGGAAATTTTTCCACAGAACTTTTTCTCCGTCTACATTTTTGATAGCTTTCTGAAAAATGCTTTTGAAAGTCAATGAAAAGTCGAAGAAGTCTGTGTTTTTCATTTCAATTACTGTGAATTTATTGGATTTGCTGCCACAAGACTTTATTAATTGTACCCAATCATACGGATGAAATATTTCCAAAATGTTATTTTTTTCTTACGTTCAATAATACTATGATCACTGTCACATTCCAAATGTGTGTGGCCAGGTTCCAAAAATTTTTGTTCAATAAGTTCTACATTAACTCCACTTTTATTAATGAGAAGAACAAACATTGCACTTACAATATTATTCTTGTTTTGCCCAGAACATGTATCCGAATAAATTACCACATGTTGTCTTACATCAATGTTCATATTGAAAAATTTCCATATGCATGATGCTATTTCGTTGGCACCTCTTCCGCTGACTGTTTCGTCCCAAACAAAACAATACGTTTTGTTTGTTGAACAGTTTCTAATTGTGAAGTTAAATGTCCACAAAGATCTTTTATAAAAGGCTATGGAAGAATTTAAAAATGGAGTTGGTAAACATTTTTGTAAATCCATACATAAAACGGTTTTTGTGACATCCGATTTATCAGATTTTTTGTTGGCGTATGCAATTTCGGATATCTCATGATGTTTATCACGATCGTGAATTAACTGAGTTTTTATCTCATCAGATTTTGCATGTTTTATGGAAATTGAGAATTGGTCGCATTTAGAGCATGTATCTAAACTTGGTCTCTTAAACTTTAATTTTTGAGTTTTAAATATTCTTCTGTATGAAGCAAAAGAAACACAATTGTCAGTTTTCTCTCTATATATTTCATACATTTTTGACAAGTTTAAGTTTTCGGCTAAATATTTTGACTTGTATGAGCTCTTGAGTAATGAGATTCATAGGAAGGAAAGGACTTTATATGTGCAATTATATTGTTCTTCATATGTTGAGATATTTTGTTTTTGTGATGCAAAGATTTTCCTCGTTTATCCTCTAAATCATGTTTTTTCACAATTTTTTGTTGTATATTGCGCAAAAATGATTCAATGATGTTCTTCTGCCCTCATTAATATGGTTATCATAAGTAGAAGAAGTAGAATTTTCTTCATCTTCATCTTCAAAATAAAAATAAAAGATTTTTTGAAAGAAAACAAATATATGTAATCATGCTATCTTACCGCACATATTTAGTGATCCCGTGCCTCATTGTCAACTTCAATTTCTGTCATTATTTTTCTATTTTTGTTGGTGGAATACATTCACAAAATAAATTAGAATATATTTTACATCGATCAGACAAAAAGTCTATACAAATATCACTTTTTTTAGCGTAACTTTATTTGCTTTTTTTCAAATTTATTCAAATGCACTTTTTATTTATCGACACTCTATTACTGCATTAATCACTACGTTTTAAAATGAAACTGTCACAAACTTCTATCGAAACTTACCACCCAACTCATCAATTCGAAGTGTTTTTTTCGTTAACAACAACGTAACGGGACTTGGGATGAGAAAAGAACAGCGTAACGAAAACACTTTTTGAAAAATAAGTCAGAAAAAAACAAGCAAGAAGTTATGCGTGGTTATTAACAGAACACATACCAAAAAACATTTGCAAAATGTTTTCAGACAAAACAACGGATATGCTTGTATGTTTTTGTTAAAGAAAATAATTTTCAAGCAACCAAACGCATGTCGACATCCGTCGTTAGTGCTGAAAATAATTTTAGTAAATCTTGAAGTTAAGTTGTTTTTTGGTAAAAAAAAATCGGAAATGGTCTATATTTAAAAAAAAAAAATTAGGCCCATGTATTGAGCATTAAAAATAAAGTATTGTGGCATCAATAACTCAAAATCAAGAAAAACGGAGATCCGCGGTTATTGTAGAAAACCACAGAGTTGTTTTTGACCGCTTCGATAGTCGTTTTTACTACCATTGTACTTGTGTTATGAATAGTTAAAAATTACTACATGGTTAATAATTTGTATGCCAATACAGTCATCGCCTTATTGACTACATTTGTAGTCATTTTAGTTGTAATTTTTAGTCATTTCTACATTCTTTACTTCCTGAGTGCAGAACCGATTATTAAACGATTTATGAGGCAGTCTTACCTCACATTTTAATTTCTCACAGAGAAACTGATTCGCGCTGACAATGGAGTTTGCTGCCAATCAAAGGGTTCAATTCATACAATTTTTCGTTTACTATGAGGGCATAATTTCGGTTGCCTTAGCAGAGAATTTGGCAATCGGAACTAAAAATATCGTTGAATTGGCAATAAACAATCAGCATGAATCTGCTGGCTGGGTGTAGGAATGGGTTCTACAATGCTTCTATGGAATAGCTGTAAAATTCACTTTTTTTAGCAAAATGCGGTTGGAAACCAGTTTGAAAATTTTAAGATAGAGTTAAAAATAACAATGCAATTTGTTAAAAAATAATATATGATATATAAAACGTAAGTTTGACTCAGTCCTACCTCACATTTTAATTCCACACAGAGAAACAGATTCGCGCTGACAAAGGAGTTTGTTGCCAATCAAAGGTTTCAGTTGCAATAACCAAATTTCTGAGCTGTAAAAACTAAATATCAATTGAGACAATTTTTATTTTACTATTACAGCAAAATTTCGG
The DNA here is from genome assembly GCA_021234595.1 of Delia radicum. Lineage (NCBI taxonomy): Eukaryota > Metazoa > Arthropoda > Insecta > Diptera > Anthomyiidae > Delia > Delia radicum. The sequence goes on along the minus strand of CM037855.1, from coordinate 194,683,962 downwards.
TTGCCTCAGCAGAGAATTTGGTAACCGGAACTAAAAAAATCGTTGAATTGGCAATAAACAATTAGCATGAATCTGCTTGCTTGGTATAGGAATGGGTTCTAGAATGATTCTATGGAATCGATGTAAAATTAACTTTTTTTAGCAAAATGAGATTGGAAATCATGTTGAAAAATTCAAGCTGGAGTTAAAAATAACAATGCAATTTATTAAAAAAAAAAAAAATAATGAACGTAAGTTTGTCTCTTAAAGCTGCATTCAAAATTGTGCAGTACCTAGTCCACTCTGCGGAGTGAATTTTAATACTTTCTTAGAACTATTTTATCATGCCATTTCTACTCACCTTTAATAGCTGCATCAAGTGTATGTTCAGCCATAGCTCTGTAAGTAGTCCACTTGCCACCGGCAATTGTTATCAAATTGGAAGGACTAACGTGAACAATATGATTACGGGCCAATGATTGTGTGTCATCTTTATTGGGATCTGATACCAAAGGACGAATACCACTCCAGGCCGATAAGACATCGCCACGTCTTACCTCAACATCAGCATTGAGATAGTTTTTGATTTCATTCAAAATGAATTGAATTTCATCTTCAGTGGGTTTGGGATTATGTGTGATTTCACATGGTAAATCTGTGGTGCCAGCAATAGTTTGCCTTTGCCATGGCAAAAAGAAAATTACACGACCATCTGAGGTGGAGGGATCCAATAAACCCATTTGATCGGGACTGTAATAGCCGGGCAATACAATATGTACACCCGAACTTGGACAGCAAATTGTCTTGACTTGAGGATCGTCCATTTTGCGTATAGAGTCCGTAAATGGACCGGTGGCATTGATAATGCATTTTGCCTTAACTGTAAATTGTTTGCCGGACATGTGATCTTTAACTTTAGCACCACACAAAACCTTCTTGCCAGTACCATCGTCTTTCTTTAGCAACTCCAGAACTTCAACGTGATTACAAACGGTGGCACCATGACGGGCAGCAGTTAAAGCTACGGCCAAACACATACGAGCATCATCTTGCTGGCCTAAACACAAACAAAATCATCTATTATAAATTGGAATTTCCAATGGAATCATGCATTCATTTAAGAGGCAATTTAGGCGATTCATCTTTTTCATAACTTTATTCCATGCAAATCCTGTTTGTGGACGAATGGGGTAGAGAATAAGCTTAATTCCCTACCCCGTTCGCCCACAAACAAGATGTGCATGCAATAGAATTATGAAAACGAAGCATCGTCTAAATTGCCTCTTAAGTACTTACCATCATAATAAACAATGGCACCACATAATTTGTCTTTTTTCAACATTGGAAACAATTCCAATGCCTCAGACTTCGATAGTAAATATGAACTCTTGACATTACGATCACCGGCTACGAAATCATAAGCTTTAATGCCCACCCAATAATACGGTACTTGCCACCATCTAAACCAGTCAAAAAGGATAATAATAAATGAAATAAAATAAAATTAAACTTTTAAGGCTTCTTTTCAAAAGGCCATAAAGTGCAATTGCAAAATAAACTTTACTGATAAACTGGCAGCATAATAGGCAAGGGATGAGTTAAATGGGGAGCTGACTCGAGCATTGAGGCTCTCTCTGCTAAGGCTTCCTTAACCATACGATATTGTTCATAATCTAACTACAATGAGCGATAAGAATATACAAACGAAAAAAAAAAAAATTAATGACAATTTAGCAGAATCTACAACATGTAAAATGAATGTTTTAATGGAATTTCTACTTACGCCTAAAATAGCCTTTTGTAAATAACGTACACCGCCATGAATCAATTTTGTGGATCTGGATGATGTTCCACTGGCAAAATCATCCGATTCAACCATGGCAGTTTTTAAACCTCTGGTGACGGCATCTAAGGCACAGCCAGCACCGGTAGCACCACCACCAATAATAAGTACATCAAACTCCTCACCACTTTGTAGTGACTTCATTTGTTCGGCACGTGATACCAATGTGCGCTTACGTTTTGGTGGAGCTTTCATTTCAGCGCTAACCTAATCAAGTTTAAAATAATTAACGTTTAGGGGATATCTTGAGTGAATTTAAGAGCGATTTTATCTTCAAAATGTGTCTTCAATTACCGTGTGCGTGGAATTTACACGATCTAAGGTCCATGTTGCCAAAACTGAACCAATTGCAGCACTAAGTGTTGTAACGCCTACTTTATAAAATGTTGATGCCATGTTTTAGTCTAGAAAGAATTATTTTATGGGAGAAACGATTAGTTCGATCAATTATAAAAGACTGAAATTTTATCACGAAATTAAATTTGAATGCCAATCGGTTAGTTACAAACGGAATGATTAGCTGATATATGGGAAAATCTACGGAACCGTACGATTCCATGAAATTCAGGATTTGAACCATTTTAATAAGACTCAGGGAACTGGGTTTTAATACAGTTTCTTTATTTTTAATGTAAATTTCAGTCATTTGTAGAACAAATTAAATTTGTTACTAACCTAGTAGTTCATTTAAAAAAACAAACCACATAAAATTACTGTTTTATGATTTTGACATTCATTTTTTACAGTAGTTTTTTGATATTTAAAAAAATAAATGTTTGTTTGATTTTTACTAATTTACTATAATTGTGGTTAATTTTTTATACATTAAAAAACAAATGACAATGTTAGTTGAATTTACTGAAATGTAAGTCTTCCTTTCGTTAAGTGAAATTTCATTGGTTTTTAACTATATTTGCAGTGGTTTTTAATTACATAGTATTATAAGTGAACAATATTCAATATTTTTGAGGCAACGAATTTGACCAGGCAAACATTAAAAATTTTAAAATGTATACTGCTAATGTTAAGGTGACCTTACGTTCTCTTTTTAAGAGAACGTAATGTCATTATTTTAACTGACTGTCATCTATAAAATTTGTGTTATCTTTTTCTTATAATCTGTCATCTTTATTTTTAAAAGCATAATCAATATTTGATTTTATTTTTATAAATTAAGACAAATTTTATTTCACGCCGTTCGCCGGTTTTTTCTAGCAATCGTATGGAAAATGTCCTGCCGTGCTTGTTCTGTTTATACTCTTACTGAACTTCGCTTTTGAAAATAAATGGTAACACTTATTTGCAAAATACTATGAATCAAAAGACGTTATTTTAAAGAAAGTTCACGAAGCGGAAAAGTACAATTAACAATATGCTAACTATATTAAAAATTGCCATAAGAAATTTTGAATAAGTTGGTGCAATGAATTTTTAAGTTTCGTTATTTTTTATATTTGTTATTTTTATTAAATTTATTTTACATATTTACATACATATATCTATAACTATATAAGAGTGGCGTGACTGAGATACTGAGTGACTGAGGGCTGAGTGACTCAACATCGCCCAGCCAAGACCTCTGGACTTAGGAACTTGAAATTTGGTACATATGTTCCTCCTCCGACTTAGACCTCCACTAAGAAGCGATTTTTTGATATTCCAACGGACAAGACCAAAAAGTGGAAAAACTCCTCCTTTTTCGGAAAATATTGTCCATTTTTCCTAGCCAAGTCCTCTGGACCTAGGAACTTGAAATTTGGTACATATGTTCCTCCTCCGACTTAGACCTCCACTAAGAAGCGATTTTTGGATATTCCTACGGAGAAGGCCAAAAAGTGCAAAAATCCTCCTTTTTCGGAAAATAGTGTCCATTTTTCCAAAAATAGTACCTTTTTCCAAAAATAAAAGTACCGAAAAAAGTACCTTATCAAAAAAAGTACCGAAAAGCATTGGCAAAAAGTACATTTTCCAAGAGAAAAAGTACCGAAAACGTTCATTTTCAAAAAAAAAGTACCAAAAAATTTTTATTTTTACCAAAAAAAAGTACAAAAACTATTGACAAAAAAGTACCAAAAAAATTAAATTTTCTAAAAAAGTACCAATTTCAAAAATGTTCCTTTCCAAAAAAAAAGTACCAAAACTTTCAAAAAAAAATAATTACCGAAAAAACTCCCTTTCGCAAAAAAAGTACAAAAAAATGTACCCTTTTCAAAAAAGCACCAAAAAAAAGTACATTTTCCAAGAGAAAAAGTACCGAAAATATTCATTAAAAAAAAGTACCAAAAAATTTTTCTTTTTACCAAAAAAAAGTACCAAAACTATTGGCAAAAAAAGTACCAAAAAAATTAAACATTTTAAAAAAGTACTAATTTCTAAAATGTCCTTTTCCAAAAAAAAGTACCGAAATTTTCAAAAAAAAAAATAATTACCGAAAAAAGTCTCTTATCCAAAATAATAGTACCAAAAAATTTAATATTCTAAAAATGTATCAATTTCAAAAATGTCCCTTTCCAAAAAAAAGTACCGAAATGTTCAAAAAAAAAAAATAATTACCGAAAAAAGCCTATTCCAAAAAATTACCAAACAATGTACCCTTTTCAGAAAAAAGTACAAAAAACTATTGGAAAAAAGTACCAACAAAATTTTCTTTATCTAAAAAAGTACCAATTTCAAAATAGTACTTTTTCCCTAAATAAGTTCCTTTTTCCAAAAAAAAGTACCTTCTTTAAAAAAAGTACATTTTCCAAGAGAAAAAGTACCGAAAATGTTAATCTTCAAAAAAGTACCAAAACTATTGGCAAAAAAAGTACCAAAAAAATTGAATTTTTTAAAAAAGTACCAATTTCAAAAATGTCCCTTTCCAAAAAAAAAGTACCGAAATTTTCACACAAAAAATAATTACCGAAAATAGATCATTTTCCCCAAAAAAAAATACCAAAAATTTTACCTTTTCCAAAAAATTTTCCTTTTTACCAAAAAAAGTACCAAAACTATTGGCAAAAAAGAACTAAAAAAATTAAATTTATTTATAAAAAAGTACCATTTTCAAAAATGTCCCTTTCCAAAAAGAAAGTACCGAAATTTTCAAATAAAATAATTGCCGAAAAAATACCCTCTTCCAAAAAAAAAGTACCAAAAAATGTACCCTTTTCAGAAAAAAGTACCAAAAACTGTTGTAAAACAGTACCAAAAAAATTTTCTTTATCAAAAAACGTACCAATTTCAAAATAGTACTTTGCCCCTAATTAAGTACCTTTTTCCAAAAAATAAGTATCTTTTCCAAAAAAAGTAACTTTTCCAATAAAAGTAACGAAAAATTTCATTTTCAAAAAAAAACTACCCAAAAATTTACCTTTTTACCAAAAAAAAAGTACAACCAAAATTTTATTTTTCTACAAAAGTACCAATTTCTAAAATAAAGTATCAAAAAATTTTCTTCTTCCAAAAAAAGAGGTACTAAAAATGTTCCTTTTTCAAAAAAATTTAATTTTTCTAAAAAAGTATTGGAAAACAGCACAAAAAAATTAATTTTTCAAAAAAAGTACTTTTTCCAAAAAAATATCTTTTTCAAAATTTTTCCCACAAAAGTACTTTTTCCAAAAAAGTACACAAAAAATTAATTTTTCTAAAAAAAGTACCAATTTCAAATATGTACTCTTTCCAAAAAAATTACCCTTTCTAAAAAAAATTTCCATTTTTCCAAACAAAAAGTACCAAAAATATTAAATTTTTCTAAAAATGTAGCAATTTTAAAAAGTACTTTCTGTATCTTCCAAAAAAGTGTACCAAAAAAGTACCTTTTCCAAAAAAATACCGAAAAAGTACATTTTCCAAAAAAAAAGTACTTTTTCCAAAAAAATATCTTTTTCAAAAATTTTCCCACAAAAGTACTTTTTCCAAAAAAGTACACAAAAAATAAATTTTTCTAAAAAAAGTACCAATTTCAAATATGTACTCTTTCCAAACAAATTACCCTTTCTAAAAAAAATTTCCATTTTTCCAAAAAAAAAGTACCAAAAATATAAAATTTTTCTAAAAATGTAGCAATTTTAAAAAGTACTTTCTGTATCTTCCAAAAAAGAGTACCAAAAAAATACCGAAAAAGTACCTTTTCAAAAAAAAAAAAACTACCAACAAAATTTAGTTTTCAAAATGAGTAACAATTTCACAAAAAGTGCTTCTTCCCAAAATAAATCACCTTTTCCAAAAAAAGATACAATTTCCAAACCAAAAAGAAAATAAATAAATTTTTCTAAAAAAATGCCAATTTCAAAAAGTACTTTTTCCATAAAAAATACTAAAAACAGTAATTTTTCCGCAAAAAATACTTTTTCCCAAAAAAATTTCCCTTTGCCACCTAACGTATCTTCCACAAAAAAAAGTGTCCTCCAAAAAAGAACCAAAAAAGTTTAATTTTTCTAAAAAAGTACCAATTTCAAAACAGTACTTTTTCCAAAAAAAAGTACATTTTCCAAAAAAAAACTTCCATTTTTCAAAAAAAAAAAATTAGCGAAAATTTTTTAGCTTTTCCAAAAAAAGTACAAAAAAAAATTTACTTTTTCTAAACAAGTACCATCTTCAAAAAAATACCGAAAAAATACATTTTTTCAAAAATTAAATTACAGTTTGAAAAATTACTTTTTCCAAAAAAAATTTATAATTTTTGAAGAGCTTTTTCCATTTTTTATTTTTTTTTTTGTGTTTAAAACTTAAAAAAAAATGAAAAAACAACACTTAATGAAAAAATTCCCGGTTCAACGAATGTTAAACCTTTCACACTGAAGTAACGCTTTAACGAACACGTCGAACGAAAATAAAAAATATATAAATTTAAAAAATATTAATAATAATTCCGTAGTTTAACGAACAACCTTAACGTCCTGTAATTCGTTTAACCAGAATTCTACAAAATTTTCTACAAATATAATTTTGTTATAATTACGTTCTAATTTTCTACACTTTTTCCCGTTAAAACTTTATTTTAGTGGTTTTTTACACTTATCGTGTTAAAATCTTATTGTAGTCTAAGAGGTAAAAATATTTCGTGTATATTTTTTTTTCATATTAATGTATATAAATAATCTATATATATAAAGAAGTGGTGTGAGTGACTGACTCAACATCGCCCAGCATAGACCCCTGGACCTGGGAACTTGAAATTTACAAGAGATTTTCCAATATTCCAACGGAGAGTGCGAAAAAGTGGAAAAAGTCTTCCGTTTTTGCAAAATAAGTAACGGCATTGTTAAAAATGTAACCGTTACTTTTTAACAAATAAAAGTAAGGGTTTTTTAATGTAACGGTTTAATCAAAAACTAACGGTTTTTGTTTTTTAAGTAACGACATTTTCAAAAAATAACGGGTTTAAAAAAGTAACTGTTGTTTAAAAAAATAGCGGTTTTTAAAAAAATATATTGCGTTTTTTTTAAGTAACTGTACTTTTTAAAAAAAGAACGGGTTTTTAAAACAAAAAGAAACGTTGTTTTCTAAAAAGGAACGTTTTTTTTTTTAAGTAGTTTTTTTTCAAAAAGTAACGGTATTTTATAAGTAATGGTACTTTTCAAAAGAATAACGGGTTTAACACATGTTTTTTCACAATATGGAACTTTTTTTTTTGTTTTTTTAAGTAACAGTAGTTTTCATCTGTCTATCTATTTATATAAAAGAGTAGTGTGAGATACTGAGTGACTCAACATCGCCCATCCTAGCACCTGCTCCTAGAAACTTTAAATTTGGCATATAGGTTCCTCCTGGAAATGTGAACTCCACAAAGACGGGATTTTTTTATATTACATCGGAGATGACCAAAAAGTGGGAAACTGGGCCAAATAACCGAAAAATTGGTATACAGCTTCCTCCTGGAAAGGAGAATTCGAATAAGACGGAATTTTTTGATATTCCAACGGAGATGGCCAAAAAGTATTCAGAAAATAAATATCTTATTCCAAAACAATATCGTTTTCCAAAAAAAAATACTTTTTTAAAAACAAGTGCTTTTACCAAAAAAAGGACTTTCCCCCGAAAAAAGTGCTTTCACCAGAAAAAAGACTTTCAAAAAAAAAAAAAAAATGCTTTTACGAAAAAAAGTACTTTTGACAAAAACAAAAAAAAAAAACACTTTTTCAAAAAAAGTTATGTGTACCTTTTTCAAAAAAAAAGTATTATTTTAAAAAAAGGACTTTTTCCAAAAAGCAAATTTATTCATAAAAAACCAGATTTTTCCAACAAAAAAATAATGCTTTTTTCAAAAAAACGACATACTATTCTGAAAAGTAGTTTTATTTTTGTTGATATCAAATTTTCAAAAAATCTGGTATTACCGGGATTTAAAATGTTTAAGAAGTGCTCATCTTAATCAAAATGTTAAGCTAAATCTGAAATTTAAAACTTAAGTAGTTTCCAAAATAGGCAGATCCGTAAAAATTTGGTTTTTGAAAAATTTTATAAGAACGGGGAAACTCGATTACTGTATCGTCGAAACATTAAATTTTATATGTAGTTATAGAAACATGCGCACTGAGAAGGGCTAATTAGGAATTCGGAGATCAAGAGAATAGAATGTAAAAAACTCATAAAATAATTAAATGTTTGCCTTTAAGACATCGAGAAAGGTTTTGCATAAATTGATACCATTCTTTCACAAAAATATTATATTTAAATTCCAATATTTCAAGTAGTTCCAAAACAATAGTCTTTTGAACTAAAAACTTCATTCACATTGTATGTATTTTTTAATTTTCATTAGAATTGTTCTCAAACCTTATTTTTCGTAAAGCAATTTTAATCTAAATTGAAAAAAAAAATAAAAATAAAAAAACAGAAAAAATTACAAGATGTATTCCTGTTTTTTTTTTGGCTCAGAGAAGCGACCTGGACCTGGTTCATATTTATTTAGAACATTTGTGGATACTCCGAAGAAACGAAAATGTTGTCCGTTTTATAAAATAGAATATTTTTGGAAAAAATTACGAGGTAATGGTCCCCACCAAGGTCCAATTTTGGATAGGGATGTCATTAGCACTGGCGTATGGTGAAGCTAGGAGTAATACAAATTTTCGTCCATGTTGCTTTATATTACTATGGTTTTATGATAAATTCCAAAAAGTTTTTCTTTAGTGAATTACCTGAAGTGTTTTGGACAAAAGGAGACTTTTCCCCGTACACATTTCCAACAATCCCATCTTAGTGGATGTATATGCAAGGGGATGAACCTACATGCCAAATTTCAAGTTCCTAGCTGCAGCGGCTTGGTCATGGTGATTAAGGGGACATTTTTTTCTTTGTACCACATTTTCATTGAGTTTTTATTGGGACAATGCCCACAAGGTTGTTGGCTTAGATAAGAGGTTTTTTTGCGTTAAAGTTCAAAGTGTAATTTTTATTGGACAATACATTAAGTATTACCTATTTTATTTTACAGATTTGCAGAAATTTTTTACTCAGCGAAGCCTGCTTCGGACATACCACAGAGTAAAAAACCCCCAAGTCCGGCCGCAGGCCGGCTACGCAGAAAAACTTTAATATTCACTATTTTTTACTGGGGTTTATTCGCATAATCATGTTAGTCATAGTTCCCATGTTGGTTTGGGCGTTATGATAGATACATTTTAATCCATAATCCCCAAATCGGAAATTGGGATAATGTCATGTCATTCCTGCCTAAAAATGTAGATCCCCAAAAGAAGAACTTCTTATAAAAATCGTCCAGGACCAAATATTTTTTTTTAACAATTTTGTGCTTTTGTGTTCATTTGTCAAAAAGAGTATATAATTTTGCAGCACTTGGAATCTAAAAATTTCAAGAGAATAGGAAAATGTATTTAAAAGTTATAAATTAGTACCAACTTTTACCCCTTTTTATGCAGTTAACTTCTAAATATTCAAAATATTTTATAATTAAATTTTTATTATTACTCGACTATCCTTACCAATACTTTTTAATGTCGGAATGCATTAAAAAGAAAATGATTTCCTGTTTTAATTATTTTGTTTAACCATTTCGAGAAGATGTATTAAATTTTAAGCATAAAGCAATTGTACATGTCATTACAACTTTTCCCTTTAAATCTCTATTTATGACAAGTTTTGATCAGAAAAGCAAAAAATATATCTAAGGTGAACTACGATATAATTAGCTAATGGTTTTGGTTATGAGATAGTCCGTTTTTGCTCCTCTTTTGGTTGATGTCTACACTTAAGGAAGTACATGTCAAATCTTAAGTTCCTAGCTCCAACGATTTCAGCCGGGCTATTAACGGACACTTTTCCTTTTTTAACTCAATTTTTACAAGTTTTAATTAGAAGTTCAAAGAAACACATATTTTAAAGGTCAGATTTGTAGCCAAATGTTAGTTGGTAGAATATTAAAAGGGAGATTTTGTCCCTCACCTTAAGGAATTTCACCATATAAATTTCTTCTTAGACGATGTGCCAGACGAGGAATCTTCAAGCCAAATTTCAAGTTCCTTACTCCTTTCAGCTTTGTGATTAATCCCAATTTTTCTTATTTAAACCCAGTGTTTTTGGTGAGTTCCAAAAAATTTTTGGAACAGAAGGAGAATTCTTCCTTTTTGTCCGTCCCATAAAAAGTTTACAAATACCCCTCCTTAGTGGATGTCTAATTTAATCCAAATTTCACGTTCAATATTTTTTACAATTTTTACCACGCCATTATTGGAAATTCTCTCCGGTAAATTAGCCTATACCTCAGGGAATACATATTATAAAATTTAGATTTCTAGACAAAAGGGTTTGGGCAGTAAATCAGGAGTAAAACTTTTTACTGTTCGCTCCATTACGTAAACATTTCCAATAATCCCATATTTGTGGATGTGTACGCCAGAGGAGGCACATGCACGCCGAGTTTCAAAATCAAGCGGTTTGGGCTGAGTGATTAAGCGAACATTTGTTTTTGTGCCACATTTTTGTCAAGTTTTATTTGAAATTCCTTAAGGTATATTTTAAGTGCTTTAGCCCATAGATTATTGGATAATACACTTAAAATTTCAGATTTTTAGTCGAAGTGGTTTAAGCAGGACGATAAGGGGAAGACTTTTTATCTTTTTGTGCCACATACTAACAATTTCCTAAAATCGTGATTAGATGTATATAATAGAGAAGGAACCTCAATGACAAAATTCAAATTCCAAGCTCCAGCGGTTTAGCCATCGTAAAAAGACGGTAGTACTTCCCTTTTGATTACCATTTTTACTATGTTTTTATTGCATATTTTAGAAATTATCTTCTCAGTAAGACCATATACCAATGAGCACATAAGTTATGGTAACGGGCAAGCCCACTAGGTTGTTATCATAGATAACACCTTGCTTTGCCTTAAAGTTTTAAAATGTAATTTTTATTGGACAGCGGAATAAAGTATTAATTTTTCATTTTACAGCCTTCCATAAATGTTTTACTTAGCGAAGCCGGCTTTGGACATGGTTGGTTTAAGTGGCAGCTCACGCTACTCGTGAGCATCAAGTAGAGTCAAAAAGCGACTCCGTTTTGACGGCTTTGGACATACCACAGAATAGAAAAATAAACATTGCCGCAATCCGTCTACGCAGAAATACTGTAATATTCACACAATACTCTTTTGAAAAACGATCTTATAGCTATGTAAGACATAGCTCCCATTTTGATTTGAGGGTTAAGATATAAACATTTTCATTCGTAGTCCCCAAATTTGAAATGGGGATAATGCCATTCCATACCTACCTAAATGTTTGGATACCAACACTAATACATTGTGTTTTATTTTACTTAAAAGATTAAATTCTTATCCTAAATCAATTACAATTTAAACTTGAAGGCAAAACAAGGTCATCCACACGCTAACAATGCAGCGGGCATACTCCCTATGAGTACTAAAAATACATCTTAATCCGCTATGGGTTGGACCATAGTGTGTACGTATCACTACGTCATAGGGATGAGCCTCTCGGTCGGTTAGGGTGGGTAGCCGTTCGTAAAAAAATGTTTAGAAATTTTTTAATTAGTAATAAAAATACATCTTAAGCCGCTATGGTTCGGACCATAGTGTGTACGTATCATGGGGTATTTTGCAAATGGGATACTATCTCATAATAAGAAGGCATGTACAATGACTCAAGTCGATCTACACATCTTTATTGGGCATCGATAGAATGTGGATTTATCACAATTTCATTAATTATCAAAGGTTACTAACCATAAATATAAATGTTTTTATACAAACAAAAACGTATTAAAATTATTAATTATAGGTAAATAAAATCCAAACACAAACTACATTGTTATGAAACTTCAAACTCCTTCAGCTAGAGTTTACAGGCAAGGTTCTGGATCTGTGATCAACATCACGTGAATTCTGTATAATATTCCACATGTTAGTCATTATATAAAAAACTCCTTAAATATTTACAAAACTTACAATGAATAAACATTTTTAGGCAGAACTACACGCAGAAAAAAGAACATCGTTTTATAATAGTTTAAGAGCATCATGTTATGATTACAATTCGTAGCAATCAGATTATGATCCTAAATGACGATAAAATCGACTTCGGTAATCGTAATATGATCATCCAGAGTCATGTATATGATAATTAGAATCAAAATATGATAATTTTGTGTCCATAATCATCATCAATCATACCTTTTCTCTGCGTGTAGGTGCACTCCGGGCAAGCCCGGCTTTAGCCGGCTTGTCTATATATACATTAGAGTTCGTTTTCCATTTTTTTTTTTTTATTTTGATTTCTGGATATTATCACTTTTTAGAAGGTTTTTGTATCAATAAAAATAATGGCGTATTTTTTTTTTTAATTTCAACTCCTTCCCGTGCCTATAGGCGACTCAAATCGCGGATTTTGGGTCCCTTTTCCCATACAACAAAAACGGCTAAATATATGTCAAATCGTACTTCAGTATTCTATTCTACGGGAAAACTAAGGCCCATAGGCTTTTTTTTAGTTTTTGGAATGCAACAGAATGCATAATTAGAGTGGTCCAAAAAAATATTTTTAAAAAAAAAAAAATTAAAATATTTTTTTTTGTTAAATTTTTTTTTTACAATGAAAAAATACTTACATCTGAGAAAAATGGTTCAAAAATTTTAGTTTTGTAGTTACCCGTTCAAAAGTTATTAAAGATTAAAAATTTAATTTTTAGTGAATACAAAATAATTTATTGGTTTATATAATAATTTATTGGATTTGAGTCGCCTATAGGCACGGGAAAGAGTTGGATTTAAAAAAAAAAAAATACGACATTATTTTTATTGATACAAAAACTTTCTAAAAAGTGATAATATCCAAAAATCAATTTTTTAAAAATTAACTCTAATATACATATCGCACTTGATCAACAAGAGGGTATTAACTCAAAATTTTAAAATTTTCAGTAGAGTCAAAAAACTGTTTACGGCCACATTTTAACAGAATTTAAAAATTCAAACATATCATAATAACCAAATTCCATTTGAAAATATATATACATTGTTTTTGTTCATATTTATGAAGTGTTACATTGGACGAAAATCAATGAAGTTATCATTCGATGCGGATATCGGTAAGGGTAAGGTAATTTTCTTCCATTTCGTTAACATTATTTTAAAGGTAACGATATTTTAGGAAAAGACCTAACCACGTGGTTGATTACTAAGAAGACAAGAATGAAGCAAAATTGATTATTAATAGGTTTTTTGTTAAAGTTCTGCCTATTATATATGCTCTAGCTTTTCTAAAACTTCGGGTTCTGATGAGATCTTTAGCCAGATCGACATACTAGTATCAACCTAGCTAATATGTTTGATTTGCTTTATTTTTGTAAATATACGGAGGTTGAAAGCTCGTTATAAATTGAAAATAACATAAAAATAATCTCGATGAATATAAAAACAAAAAACTAATATAACTGTAAAAAATATTACTTGAGCCAGAGTATAAAAATTTTTTTATATAAATAGAACATTTTTGGTCTTCAAAGTTAAGTAACGTCATGATGCTTGTTAGGAAAAGACCTAACCACGTGGTTGATTACTAAAAAGACAAGAATGGAGCAAAATTGATTATTAATAGGTTTTTTTGTTAAAGTTCTGCCTATTATATAGGCTCTAGCTTTTCTAAAACTTCGGGTTCTGATGAGATCTTTAGCCAGATCGAAATACTAGTATCAACCTAGCTAATATGTTTGATTTGCTTTATTTTTGTAAATATACGGAGGTTGAAAGCTCGTTATAAATAGAAGATATTTTATTTATTTGAGTAACGGTTTTTAGTGTTTAAGTATTTTAGCGGTAACGGTATTTTAAGGACAACAGTTTTTAAGTTATTTCGGTAACGTTTTTTAAAAGTAACGCTATTTTAGTTATTTCTGTAACGACATTTTAAAGATAACGATAACACCAATATTTTTAACTCCGTAAGGACCGATAATGACTGGGTAGTTCATAACAGTGATGCAAAACGTGGCACAATAGGGCCATTTGTGGCACTTTTGACTGCTTGATGGCCCTGTGGTACTTTCTTATCTATTTTGGCCCTTTCAGCTTAAAATTGAACTAACTACTTTAAACCGTTTAGTTCAGACTTTTATGAAATTTGCCCGATTTTTTTATTCGACGAGAGCATATGCTAGTTCCTTAGAGAATGAAAAACGGTGAGTTGTTTAATTTTTTATAAAAATCGCATTCAAAATCATTTTTATATTTGTCCAAATTTTTAAAAGTGCAGCAATTCATTTTTTATTAAAAAAATGTGTTTTTGGAGGCTTTTTAAAAATGTTATGTTATCGCAAGAGCGAAAATGATAATGAGAATTCATAAAATATGTTAAACTTTATTGTCAGAGGGGTTTGTCTTGCATTTTTAAAAAAGCATTAAAATGACGAACTCTAATTAACAAATTAATTTAATTTTAGTAAAAATCTAATAATCAAATTTTTTAAAAAATATGGCCCTACAGGGATGATAAATGGGATTTTCAAATAGTACCAACAAGCATAAAAATAGTACTTTTTCGACCCTCATAGTACTAAATACAAGTTTTTATTATAAATTACCGTTTTTAAAATTTATTTGTATATAAAAACAAAATTTAGTTGATTTTAGTTATAAAAATTTCAGACTATTTCTTAAATTCACCTTTTTTTGCAAGGAAATCTATTTCATTACTCATTCGATTTTAGAATCACAATGCAAATTTGAAGATGTTGGCAATAACCTTTTTTCAATTATACTTTTTTAAGATATTTATATTTCACTTTTCGAACACTTTTTTTCTTACTCGAACTCAAATAAAATCATCTTTAATCAATTCCATTTACAACGATTGGATCCAAATTTGATACATTTGATAAATGTTAATTTATGAATGGGTAATTGAATTAAATGATGAATCTTGAAGTTTCTCTGAAGTTTCTAAAAATAGAACTGTTGTGTTGTTGGAGTTGTACTTCTGAGATTATGTATGCAAGAACAAAAGCACCGTGTATTGAATAAAACTAGTTTTAATCACAACAAAACTCGACCTGGCGATAGATCAGTGCGCTAAAGCGCTCTGCCTAACGTGTGGTGCGAGTGCATGTGGCATTAGAAATCAGTTTATCTATACCACGGTCAGTGATTGCACATAAAATTTCATATTGACGCATTCGAGCAAATAAAAACATAACAAATATTACATTATTACATAACAAATATTACATTATAACAAACAGTGTCACTGACTAAGGTTCAATACCAGAAAGTGCGCAGTCTGATTCAGGAAAATTGAAAAATTTACAATGTAGTTATGATTTTTAGAAAATACACTCATTCTTCTCTACTACGTCTTTCACAATTAAAATTAAATAAAATTGCATATTAATTATAGTATTAATTGCAATTGTGTGAAAAAGACGTTAAAATTCAAACTCAATCTTTAATTTGTATTTATATGTGAATAGTACTAAAAGAGTCAAAGAAGTATCATGGTACTTTTCGGGATCAAATAATACCAAAAAAAGTACTATACTACTAACTTTATCATTCTTGTGGCCGTATCACTGGTTCATAAATTAAACTTGAAAAAATATTCTATATACAGCAGTTATTTTTTCGGATCTCGACTTGAATTAATAAAAAATAAATACACGGTATTTTACGGATAACGGTATTTCCATTATATCGATATCGGTATCTTAGGGATAACGATGGTCAGTTGAAAGGGTTTTAAATCGATAACGGTATTTTAGCGGTATTGCCAGCCATTTCTGGATTTTTTTTTTTTGACAAAAATACAGATTTTTATACCAGAAATTTATACCAGTTATTGGATAGCCAACTAATAAGAACAATTAATGCCTTTATTGCACTCATAGAAATAAACCTGTAAAAATTGCAAAAAAAAGCTACTAAAAATTAGTAAAAATGAGCTTGCAGAAAAAACTGCTGAAATTGGCAGGCTTTTTTATTAGTAATATAAGAATAACAAAAATAAATCTGTTCAATTTACAAATATTTAGTTATATTTGTGCTAAATTTAAGTTAATTGAAAGTAACAAAATAATCTGCTAAAATCAGCAAAAACATTTACAAAATATTAGTAGACAAAAAAATTAAACTTTTAAAGTTTTGATTTTAGCGAAATAAAATGTTATTTGCATTCTACTAAATTTGAGGTAAATATAGCAAAATTTTTGTTAATATTACAGTTTTTGTTTACTATTTTAAGTCTACAAATATTTAGTAAACGTGTTTGTTAAATTTAGCAGGGTAAATTGGTATTTTCAATTAACTAAAATTCACATCGAATATTTCTAAAATTTTGTAAAATTAACAGATTTATTTTTGCTGTTCTTATTTTATTAATATTTAGCAAAAAAAAAATGCTAAATCTAGCAGGTTTTTCTGCAAGCTCATTTATAACTCATTTTTAACTAGCTTTTTCTGTTATTTTTACAGGTTAACTTCGATGAGTGTGTTAATTTGTGATATTTAATAGTACACTGAGAGAATTTTCTGCATAGTATTAATGAATTTTTGCATAGAACCAATGAAGTTGCACTGGAATTCGTCCACTGAAACATTTCATTAAACCAATGAAAATTTTTATAAAATTTTATGAAAAATATCATTTTATTTATTCAAAGTTTCATTGACTAAATACACAAGTTACTTTAAAAAAATAGTTTCATGAAAAGTATGGAGTTTTTCGTTAATTTTAAAAAAAATTTCGTTGACTTTGTGAAGAAAGGCTTTATTAGTTTTCAGAAAATTTTCAATATTTTTTTCGTCAACTAAAATTCTCTCTGTGTAGGCTTGACAAATAGCAGATGCATGCCGATTATGCAGAGTACCAAATACAGACAAACTACTTATTCTTGGCATATTCAACCAAAAAAAAATATATTGAGACAATTCAAAATGAAACAAAAAAATGTTATAAAACTTCTACTACTAATACTACTTATTTCTACGTAATTATTAAATAATTTATTCGAAAAAACTTTAGTAGTTTAAATGCTCCTAGTAACTTGGTAACGATTTGTTTTGTGTGTACGCGATAAAATGGTTAAGCCCAAAAAATATCGTTTTAACACAAAAATCTGTTGAATACGAACATAAAATTGAGTCATCATACATGAATGTCTCAAAGCACGGATTTAGATTCCAAATGATTAATAGGCATATAATTAACAAACAAACAGCAAACCAACAACATAACAATTTTGTTTTTTATTTAATTACACACCTTTTAATAAAATTATTAAATAACATTTGAGTAATATTTTTTGTTTTTTATTGCACAAAACACTTACATTTTATTTGCTTTATTATATAAAAAAAAGGGTAAAACAAACAAATAAATTTATTTATTATTTTTATTGTAAATTAATACTTTTTTCGGTGTTTATTTTAGCATTGAATTTAAGTATCTATGAGCCCCCACTACGCCAGTATGTTATGAACTAAAACAACCGAATGAATGCGTGAATAAATTCTCTTCTAATACTTTAAGTTTGTACAGTGTTGCCATATTTTGAATGTTTAAAAGTGCTAGAAAATGCTAAA